>CXYZ01003466.1:1692317-1703602 GCA_900006705.1 Sonneratia caseolaris | reverse complement strand
AATTTTGATATTTGATTATGCACCATCTTTTTTAAGAAGTAAAAATAACGTTTTAATTCTTCATAATTTGTGGAATTGCCACGGATTTCTTGAGTCACGAGAAAGATCATTGATATAATAAGAGATGGAAAAAAACAAAAAAATTTTAACGGTAAAATCAAGTTTAGAATTTAAAAATTAGAATCAAACATTCATATGCATTTTACAGGCACATCTTCCAATAATCAAGACGAATAAGAGGAGCATTTTTTTTTTTTGCAGTGACGAGGCCCGTGACATTGCCTTTTAATTGTAATCATAGTGTATTATTATTACAACTTAAAGATGATTTAAGATTTAATCAGGTAATTGGGACATGGGATGTTTTTAGAATTATTTTTTTTGGGGGGTTGAAGTCTGAATTTCATGAGAGTCACTTAAGACTATATTTATATATGTAACTTATAATAGATGACAGGACAGAGGCTGCGAGCAATTTGGTAATAATCTTCCACCGAATAATTCTACTCCCAGAACAGTGGGATTCTTTGAACCGACCGTACTACTTTCCCCATCACGATCTCCAAAGCTCTTCTCCCCACCTCCCTCTCAGTGTGGCGTATGGTTTTTTTTAGTGCTATGCATTATTGCTATTTTCTGCCATTGGAGAGCTTTCCTTCCTCCTTCTCTCGGATTCGAGGTGCTCACAGTCACGGGGCTCTCCTCTCCCCTGCTCCGCACAAAACAAGGACGTTCTCTTGTTCTCTCACACCGTAGTCTCTCCCTCTGACCCCCATCCCCCTGCTTATTTTTTTCTTTTGTTTCGGCCCATATTTCATCTCCCTCGGCAGCTGCTCCTAGCTTACGATTTCGCCACACCCAACTGTAAGTTCCTGTCTTCTGCTCCAGTTCCATGTCTGAAACTGGAATACATGTCATCTTTGAGTTTGGCTTCCGATATAATAGATGGGTCTCGCCGTTCTCTTAAAATTTTGTACGTGGTCGATGGAAAGTCCCGATTTTGGATCTGGGTGTTTGGTTTCTCTGAATGAGTCTCGTGTTCTCTCGTGTTTGTTTGCACGGGTTCACGTTGATTCCGTGAATTTAAATTAATATCACGATAACTGGTTTCTTGTAATTATTAAAGATTTGGCATTGCGATTGTTGATGGATTTGTCTGAATAATTTATGCTACTTTGCTAGCTCACGGCAGGGATTAAATTAATTGTTCTTATCTATTTGTTTCCTTCCGTCGATTTTTCTTTATGCTTATCTCGTCGTGGATGATAATAATGCATCATTCTCTCCAAACTATCACAGTAAACACCTCCTTGTGTTACAATGGTGGTGCCTTCACTTTTAACAGCAGTTACGTATATCTGATATACAAAGAGTTTCTGAGTCTCCTTTTGCATCTTCCAATAGATAAGCAGCAGCCAAGCTTTAAGTTGAGATAGGGTGATCTTTCCAGTAAGAAGGCGCAGGTTTCTATGACTCTTGAGGTCTGCATTGTCTTATTTTCCATTCAATCCAAATTCTGAAATTCCCCGCTCAAGCCAGAGGCAGGATCAGGTGCTCGGGACAATGAATTGGATCCCATGAAAAGTTCTTGCGACAGGGTCATTAAACATGGAGAAGAGATGGGTGTTTCCGCTAATAATGAGCTCCCTTATGTGCGTATTCCTTTTAGCCACTTCCTTCAACATGGGTCTTATATCTTCAGTTAATTCGATCAATGGGATATTCTGGAGAGTCCCATCTCGCCTCCCATCCAACCAGTCAGTATCAAACCCGGAGTTTGCTGAGACAAAGGCTTCACAATCTACCCCTCCCAGTGTACAAATTCCCCGCTTTGCATATTTAGTTTCTGGTTCAAAAGGAGATTTGGATAAGCTGTGGAGAACTCTCCGGGCACTTTATCATCCGAGGAATCAGTATGTTGTGCATTTGGACCTTGAGTCCCCTGTAGAGGAAAGAATGGAGCTAGCCTCCAGGGTGGAAAAGGATCCAATGTTTTCAAAAGTTGGGAATGTTCACATGACCACCAAAGCAAACATGGTCACCTACAGAGGGCCAACGATGGTTGCAAACACTCTTCATGCCTGTGCCATTCTCCTCAAGAAGAGTGAAGACTGGGATTGGTTTATCAACCTCAGTGCATCTGATTATCCTCTTGTGACTCAAGATGGTTAGTCTAAGTCATAATCTGTCATTCTAGTTTCATTTATATATAATATAAAGAGATATTGTTTGCTTCTGAAGAAATAGTTGGATTGATTAAGCTGTTGATTGTATAGATCTGATGTTTGTATTCTCGGGTCTCGATCGGAACCTGAACTTCATTGAGCATACAAGCCATCTTGGATGGAAAAAGTGAGCTAGCCATCTCTCTCCCCTTGCAATTGATGTATCTATATCTGGAATGTGTTTGTTAGTCACTGTTCACTACTGGAGAATGAGGAAGATTTCCAAGTTCCTATACAAGGAAAACGTGTTGCAAAATGCATTTTATAAGTGTCTCGGTTACGAAAAATCTTATAAAGAATTCAAGACATTTTTTCATGATTTGTTTTATTTCCTCAAGAAGGGATAATGGACCAGAACCAAATGGAGCCTTACTTTTGGCTGGAAAGTACTTACTTAAAGGAAGTTACAATATCATTTTGTTGTCTTTGGCAGGGATAAGCGAGCGATGCCTTTGATGATAGATCCTGGTTTGTATTTAACAACAAAATCAGATGTATTCTGGGTCTCTCCAAGGAGAGCTTTGCCCACTGCATTTAAATTGTTCACTGGTCAGTGTTACTTAAAAAATACACTCTTTATATACTCAATGATTTCTGAGCAACTTTTTCCTCTGTATGAGGATGGATGAAAAAAATTGTTGTGTTTACTTGAGGATATAATTATCTTAATTTGCTTTATTTAGCAATTCATGGGTTTAGCAACCGTCCATCCCTTGAGCAAATTAGATATGTGGTTCAAGAGTATCATCAGGAAGTTGACAGTCTGCTATTGCTGTTCTGCGTTGATCAATATTAAATATTGTGTGGAATCATGGATTGTCACACCCAGTTTCAGTTTTCCACATAGGATTAGTATTCTAGGAGAAGATTCTTTCCTCCCTCTTTCCGCCTTTTGAGATTAGCTGCCTGCTGGCCATGTCATTATTCATGAAACCAATTCTCCTGCTATGAATCTGGAACTTTCAAGGGGTGAATATGTAGTTAACCAATTCTCCTGCCTTGAATCTGGAACTTTCAATGGGGGGGTGGGGCGGGGCGGGGGGTGTGCGTGGTTTGGTGTCGTTGGTACATCTTACCAAAGATTGGATTCTTTCTGTAGCTAGTCTTGGACTATTCTTATTTCATTGCGCTCTTCTTTTGCAGGTTCTGCATGGATGGTCCTCACACGCTCGTTTGTGGAGTACTGCATCTGGGGCTGGGACAACCTACCTCGCACCCTCCTCATGTACTATACAAACTTTGTCTCGTCTCCTGAGGGCTACTTCCAAACTGCCATATGCAATATCCCTGAGTTTGCTAAGACATCAGTGAACCACGACTTGCACTACATCTCTTGGAACATTCCCCCAAGGCAGCACCCCCACACCCTCACCCTCAATGACACTGATAAGATGATTGCCAGTGGCGCTGCTTTTGCCCGGAAGTTCAAGAGGGATGACCCAGTGCTTGATAAGATTGACAAGGAGCTACTGAGACGATCGAAAGGGGGCTTCACCCCAGGAGGCTGGTGCACAGGGAAGCCCAAGTGCTCAGAGGCGGTGAATTCCAAGAAGCTTAGACCTGGACCAGGGGCTAAGAGGCTTGGTAAGCTTGTAGATGAGCTAGTTTCAGCAGCAACTGTTGGTCATAATCAGTGTAAATAGACTCGCTGACATGGATAAACTAATCGTTGCTTTGCAAATCGAAAGTCAAGTCTTGAGGAAGATCAGAGGACCTGGAATTGAATCTCCTCTCTTAGAGAAGGTCATAGCAATCCAGCAGCAGCTCTGCTCGATCTGGTGATGGTATATTATTGGTGGAGACTCAAGAAATAAGGCTATGATCAAAGTTACAAGTAAAATTTTTTAGCCCGAGTATGGGCATGGTTAGGTAGGGTTCTGTTATAGTGGACTTACGCTTGATGCAATATATATGACTTGTATTGCTCACATTTATAGCTGTTGCAGAAGCTTTCAACATTAACGTTTTGCTAGCAAGAGATTTGGACATGGGAGACATTCGAGAAAACTTTCAATATGTAGCAGAAACTCTGCTAACACATGGTGCATCTATCGAATTTGTCCCATCCCCACTGTTCCATCTATTAGACACTGAAATATGAAAGAATTTCTACATCTTTTAATGCAATTGAATATATAAGACCATAGTACAGAGACATCAGACCATTCTCTAATTGTTGAAACCTGAATACAGCCTACTTCAAGTGCAAAGTCTACCTGTAGAATTCATCCAAAAAACAGCATCTATAGAAGTTTATTCAGCCCAGACCACCTTCATTTCACAAGATAAAGCAGGACTGAGGTAAAAATCAGACCATCTCCAAAATTTTTATATTACCAGAAGAATTAGCGGCAACTAAGGTCGAGGACTGGCCCTGCCAACAGACAGAAGAAACGAATTTTGCTGTCTTGTCCGAGTTATGGCCAGAAAGCAAGTCTGGGGCATCAAACTGGAAAGACAGTGCAGGCATAGGAAAAGCTTTGTGATAGACAAGGACCTGCAAGGAGAAAAAGAAGATAGCGGTAATTGTCAATGGCAGCTGAAAGAGGTGATGCACCAACTGCTTATGTTTTTGCTTCACATGAAAATGGAAAGAATGAGCGCCATCCATCCTTGAATATCCATGCGACTAGTATGTGTCTTCAGTGCATCAATGGAGGTTCTACATACCTGTGGCAATCATGAAATTGGAGAATTGATTCCAGAATCATAGATTGATCGGTAGTTACCTCATTAGTTTCTGATCCCGTCGCAATGTAACCATTCGAAATTGACAACCCGACGAAATTCTGAAAATAAAAGAAAACAGAAAAAAAGCATTAGGAACAGCTCAAGAAGGATGCACGTTGAAATAGATATCAAAGAAACTAGAATTAAGGCAACTAAAAACAAGAAATCAAACGTATCTTCGTCAAATGATTACATAAAAAACGGTATTGTTTACTACTTCCAGGTGGGAAGACATGCTCGAATTACTTATTTGCTGGTATTTTTTCCGGAAGAAAATCCTACCCTCACATTCAGGTGACCTGAAAATGTCCGAAGGGGAGAGTCGAGGAGCCGAGATTGGGAAATGGACAAGTCCCACAGCTTGAGCGTGTTATCAGTCGATGAAGAGACTAAATTCATCGAATCCATAAACTCCACATAACTAACAGTTTTATTATGTCCAATTAAAGTGCACAGAGGAAATTTGGAGTTTCGGAGATCATAGTAGTAAATCTTGTGATCAGCTGAACCAAATGCGAGTGACCGACCCGAATCAGGGACAAACTTAACACAGCAGACGTTGGCCTTTGTCTTGATGGTAGCAATACTAGGACCCTGAAATAGCAAACCAGGACAGACAAAAAAATGACTATTACATATCAGAATTTAATACTTCTCAGAAGCAGAACAAGTGAACGTTGATCCATTGAGAGGGGAAAAAGCAGAATTGCCTGATTGATGCTCCACAACTTGATAGAACCATCATCGCTCCCACTAGCTAACACCATTGGATCTGCAGTTGAAATGTCGATTGACCACACACGCTTCTCGTGTTCTGTCATTTCCATGAGTACTTCACTTCTTGTAACGTCCCACACCTGCAAATATAAGTTCACCTAGAAATGTGTGTGGTACGGGAAAATGGATTTCCCAGATTCCATTTCCTTTGCTTGAAAAGTATATATTTATGCGTACGGTTCACTGAGAGGAGAGTGTAATTGCCTGATTGATTTAGTTAGACATTAAAATGATTGTTCCTATTATCAAAGAAACATCTTTCTCATGAAAGCATGGCAACTCAGTTTGCCTCAAAAGAATCTGAAAAAAGAGATATTCTCTGATAAAACATGAAAAAAAAAAAGAGAGAGAGAAATGGCTTTGTTCTCTGAACAAGAAAACCAAATACATATTGTTCATGCATCCCTCTTGAGAGCATTTAATAGAAAAAAAAAGTTACCCATATTTTCTTCATGCAACATAACACAAAATTGAAAGCATTGTCCAAAAATGAAAAAAGGAAAAGGGAAACCACCATCATCGTGTGGATGTTGGGGATGGAGCAAAACCAACCTGCACTACACCTTCAAAGTTACTAGAAGCAATCTGGTGCTTTATATAAGTATTCCAGCGTACACAGCATATCTTTGATCTACTTGCCATTTCAGCAACTGGGTAATGAATATCCCGATCCTCCTCTAGAATCGTATTGCACTCAAAAACTTTTATCCTTTTATTTACACCACCTGCAGCAAAAAACTCACCATCCCGATCGAAACTGAGAGAGCACACCAGATTGGAGGAATGCAGCAAGTCCCCTTGATTTAATTCAGCTCTGACTTTCAACTTACTGAAGGCTACATACTTGCACAATCCTTCAAGAAATGGTTCTATCCACCCACTTTGTGTTCTCTCTCTATGATTATCTTTCATCAGTAAATCATTCACGGAGCTTGTCTCAGTTAATACAGTAGAGGTGCTACCATCTGGCAGTTGTTCAATATCTTGTCTTTCTAATTGCTTCACAGGCCCACACCTGGTCAAAAAGTAGGCCAACTCCAATTTCTTGATATTCTTTGACATATGAGAACCTTCTGAAAATATACCATCTTCACCACCATCAGGGTCATTAGCAGACTCCTCACTATAATCATGCAGAAATCCTGTTGTGAATTGTTTTCTCAACCCTGTTTTAGCAGAATGACCCTCACTGTTGACATTTTCAGCTGAAGGAAAATCTGAGCATAATTCTCCCTTTTCCCTCAGGAAAGTCTGATGCTTTCTCACTTCTTCAATATCAGAGGACAGTAGTGAAACAACATCCTGCAACTTATCTGCTGCTTCCTGTTTTCTACCATGAACCTGTGAAAGGAATTCCAACAAGAGTTCTTGCTCCTTGATTTGCTCTATAAGTTTGCCTCCATCCTCTAGTTCTTCTGAGCTTCGTCTCAATTGATTGAGGAACTCACTCTGTAATAACTCGCTGTCACACATGGCACATTAGGAAAAGAATTTGGAAATTCATGCTTACACTGATGTGCATAAATTGATTCAGTAAGAATCAAAATTTGAAGGTAACCAAAACCTAAGCAATTCATTTTTATCAGCTTCAGATTCACTGCTTCTGATAGACAATACTAAGTACTAATATATTAGTTCACAAGATTCTATGGTAACCTTTCTACATGTTTCAACTTTATGGTGAATGATATATCAAACCAAGATTTATTTGGCAGCAGCAAGAAAAACAACTAGTAATAATAGCAAACATTTGTTGCCAACTTACCCTATTTCAATCCCAAAATAAACTCAGATGACAATATATAAAATAGACAGAGACGAAACTTATGACACAAAATCGTAAAATAGTGAAGAAAATTAACAGAAACGAAAAGGCAATTGAAGTCAAGGCCTGTGGCAGTCATAGTGTCTTTCAGACAAATTCAACCCCTTTTGGTGTGCTGAGATGGTTTGGTCAATTGTCTCTTAGGATACAACAATGAGATGAGTCAAGGACAGCACCGGATCTTGAGTTCGGAGGCGAACCAACAAAGGGAAGAACACCAAGACAAGGAAACTACGCTGGAAAACCAGAGAAGAAGGATGACTATTGACTCTCTTTGTCGAGCAATCTGCTCAATATATGAAGCAGAAGATAAGGGCAACGGAGCATACCAACGGGCTAAAATAGTCTTTAATTGTCGGATTAACTAACAGTAAATGGCATTAACGGGCATGTAACCATTAATCTGTCCATTAACAGCAGATTTCTCATTAATCTGAGCATTAAGAATGATCCAAACAACAAAGAATGCAAAGAGTTATTCTTGATTTGAAGGAAAATTATATGTAGGAGAAGGTAAAATCAGGCCTCTATTCGTGTATACAGGTCACTTGTGACCGTGAGTTCAATTGTTCAAACCATCAATTGCATCCCCTGTGCAAGGGTGCCAAGCGAGCGTACATCATATAATATATCCATAGATTGCTTGTCCCTTTATGAGCACCTCTTTACATATAAAGAGGTTTAAACTACCTTTTCTCATCAATATGGGATTCAATTTTTCGTACATTTCCCATGGACTTCTATGGACCTCAATCTATACAAACTTAAACCCATTTTCTAGATGGATTTGGCCCACATAATTTCCTTCAAATTGTATGGGAACAATTTCTCATTCATAATCAAAGAAGTGCTATTATCCAACAATATTAACAAAGAAGAGTGAACTAGCATAACACACAAAAAATAAGAACATGGAACAAAATCTGCCATGATATGAGAAAAGCATCAGCAACAACTAGGCCCAAAATATTTAATTCAGAGGGGAGAAATTTTGCTGACTCCAACTTAAGAAAGAACTACTTCGTAAACATAAGAATTAATATGATTAAATCATGGTGAAAAGATATCAATTTTCCCTTTATCTTTTCCAACAGTTTCACCAAGACATGATACAGAAACAACTACCCTCTTCTCCTTTGTCTTCTCCCATTTCAGTTCCGTCATAAAAGATAAATAAAAAAGATGCAAGAAGGTATCACCTGATTCTTGGCCGAATATTTGGATCTGGATGCAGTAGCAATAAGCAAAGTGAAGCTTCTTTAGGCCACTCCAAGAGCAGTTGTGGAGGAAGAACTCGATGACTCATATTAGACATTGTTAGTCGTTTCTCTTCTCTTGAGCTGGGAGGGCAGAATAACTGCACTCAAATAAAAGATTTACTTCAATTTTGCCTCCTCAAAAATAGCTTCCTTTTTTTTTGCGTCAATTAAAACCTCAAGCATAGCTTTACATTACTTGGCAGTGAATTCGTTCTCATGCACAAACCTCAAAGAGGATTACTCCTAAGCAGTAAATATCCGAAGCCAACGAACGTGGAGCACCAACTACCTGTTCGGGGCTAGTGTACCAACTTGCCTCCAGTAGAAATATATCTTCCTCAGAAGATGGATATTTAATTCCCCTCAACTGCTCCAAGTAAGACCAATTCTTCACTGAACCACTTTCATCCTCATTTACTACATGAGACCCAACACAAGAAAGCTCTGGTATGTCATTCTTCAGACGTTTACTCAGTCGAAAATCTTCACTTAATAATCCATCTTCCAAAATATCAGATCCCAAATGTGAATAAGAAGCAGACTCAACGAAGGAGACATGGTTTAGGGGAGACAATGAGAAACAAGATGGCCGCACATTATTTACTATGACTCCCTGTGAATGGGCTGCATTGATGAATTCTGCTATTTGACTAAACACGTGCAAGCACACGAATTTGTCTATTTGCCGCTCAGGTTTGTCCAACCACTGCCTCAAACTAATATTATCAAATCCCGGGGCATCACAGACTCTAGAAAAACTTTCATGCATTTTATTTTTGATGGGAGGAGAAAAAGAACCGTCCCTAGCTGTCCAAACCCCAAATCAAATCCTGTAGTCCACGGTCCAAAAGACTGATGCTATCATCAGAATGATGAAACCTCAGGTTCCAGACTGATCCATGACAAGAGTCTGATAAGGCTGTAGACCTTTTAGGTTCCTCTGCTCCACCAAGCGGATTCAGCAGATCGATCCATCGTATCTATTCACAGAAGAGCTTCATACAAAGTTTTCTCCAATTACATACCACAGCTAAACAATTATATGCCATACTCCAAAAAATGCAGACAATCACAAGCTGTTCAACACACTTTTAAGCTAAATAACTCAGCAACAAGAGATACATTTCACCAAACCAAATAGAAAAACGTCAACAAAATACAGGCGTCTCACTATCTGATGACTCATGCCTAGTGATTCGAAAGTTGATAGTACACCGTATATGAAATAAATGAAGCTCTCTCCAATGAAGGGTCTCTCCTGAATCATCACAGGATGGAGAATTTTCCAGTAAAAACTACACGAGGGAACCTCAGAAGAAACGGTATCAACGAGAACACAGAAAAAGGAAACCTTTTGAGCCAAAAGAAAAAAAGAAAGAAAGAAAGAAAGAAAGAAAAACTCTCTTTGAGCCGAGTCGCGTATCCGATCAAAATGATCGTTTGCATATATATCGAAACAAAGTTCTCACTAAAACTACACAAAGAACCATAGAAAAAAAAAAAGGACCCATCAACGGAAACACTGACAAAAAAAAATTTTGAACAAACAAAACTCACTCTTTGAGCTAACCCTGAGAAATGTGCATATCTGATAATTTCCTAGTAAGTGGAGTCAGAGAACAGTCAACTGATGAATATTTCCTCTCCTCTCCTCTCCTCTCCTCTAGGTAGGATCCCACCAGACAAAGCACACGCAGAATTCTCTGCTCCCCGAACTCCAACTAGCACTGCGCCACTCATGAATAAAAATCACCGCTTTCACTGTTCATTGATTTCTTGGACCGATTCTTTTCCTGTCGTTCGCTATTTTATTTCAATTTGTTTCATTTAAGAAAGGAACGGACAGACGTGGCAAGCCGGCAGCCTCATGGCCGAGCCACTGGGCTGGAAAGAGAAAACATTCAAAGAATCGGGGGTGAAAATTAATAAGAAATTAAAGTCGGGTGTTTTTTTTTGGGAAGGAGAACAATTCTTTATTGCTTAATCTTCGATTATTGTGGCAAGAGGAGTCCACCTGTCTCACCCAAATTGGAAAGCGGTGCGATTAATTTATCATTGACTCAATTATGGATTGCATTAAACAAAGCTCAACCAATCAAGGGTTGGATTTAGACAAATGGTCACCCTTAATCAAATATTCCTCAATTCCAAGAAGGATTTTTTGTTACATAAACTTCCATCTCTCCAATTAAAATTCATTTGACGGTGGAACCACGTCTCGTCTCCAAGGGAGAGAATCAAACTCGATTAATATATGTACAATACGTAGAAGATATATATATATATATATATGTGTGTGTTTCCAATTTATGGTAAAGCATCTCTTTATCATGTATATTGCTAAATTAATCATATTTTAAGGAAATTATTAGGAGCATAGTTTTTAAAACCGGACCGGGCCGGGAACCGGTGTAGGCATGGGTTCATGGGTTCATGGGTCGGACCGGGGGTTCAATGGGTTGAACCGCA
>CXYZ01003466.1:1617350-1692052 GCA_900006705.1 Sonneratia caseolaris | reverse complement strand
CCGGCCGGCCTGGTCCGGTTTTTAAAACTATGATTAGGAGCAAAGATAAATTACTAAAAAAATATAGTAAATTTCAACGGATTTTAAAATGGTTCAAACGGTTAGAGTGAATCTACATATTCATCTCTCATGTTTGATACAACTCACACTCTTGGCTAGAGATGTTAATATCAACGGTTCATGCCAGTTTCGGGTCATTTCAAAATGTGCCCGGAGTTGTTTGACCTAGTTACGGTTCGACCCATTTAGGCATATATGAACCGGCTCGTTCATAAGCGAGTCAGTTCATGATTTCGAGCTTGTTTGATCTTGAATCGTTCATCTTTTTTCTATTTTTTCAAATTATTTAAAATAAATACTTTTTTAATTTTTAAATTAACTCAATAAAATTTTACTGTTAATTTGTAGGATTTTGGTGATTCGGGCCGGTTCAACAAGAAAACATATCGGGCTAGCTTCAATCTAACGGGCTTATTTTTTTGAATTCAGTCCATAACCGTCCTTTAACACAATAAGTATAGTTATAAGTTTAATATCTCTACTCTTAGCCCATGTTGATTTTTTGCCACAAAAATGATCCAAACATTTAGTCATTTACCAAACATTGGTCTATAGGTGAAATGGCCATTAATTTTCCTTCCAAGACACCAAACAGGTCCGAGTCACATATGATTTTTTTTTCGGAAAAACTAATATAATGATAAAATGATAGATAGTTGAGTCAAATTTGTGACAAAAAAGAACATTACGAACCAAATTATCAGTCAGATAAAATATTTGGGATAAAATTGTATGAGTCCTCAGACTTTTAACGTAAACTGTACTCATCCTCAAGCGTCTGTGTTGATTCTTAGTAGTAACAGAAAAAGGAACGTGCAGAGTAGCTTTTTCCAGATATGGAAAAAAGAAAAAAAAAACAACTGCTGGTTTGTTAATCAGCGTACCATGTAACCAACGACAGATTGTAGCAACCAGAGAAGGGAGAAAAAAGTTGCTACTTTAGAGGGAGAGGGATTACTCTTCTCAACGATCAAAGATAGATTCACATTCCTGATGAAGCAGTTTATGTATGCCTTCTTTCACACTCAACAAGAATGATCATCCGCCATTTTGTCCCCCTTGCATTCGACTTGGCTACAGCAACTTAAGGTGAGAAGAATAGTACTCGCCCACAATAGTTTACTAGGCCCACGTACAAAAAACTTTCCCTGCTCAAAAGAACCTCGACTAGGACATTGGGTAGGAAATGACAGTCCCACTTCTGACCTGCCAAATTGTGCTCTAGCTGCTCTTTCTTCCGATCAATCAGTGGCCAGAGACGAATAATGAAGTAACTGATAGCTGGTTCTGAGCTTTCCGTGCCTTTGCCCGGTCTAACCGAGCCCTTCTAACAGCTTCTTGGATTTGGCGATCATGGTCCTTCAGCATTTGATCCATGTTGCCTGAAGGTGCGAGCAATGGACCCGAGTAATGGATCTTGTGGTCCTTGGATCCGTAGCCCTGCTGGACAATGACACAAATCTTGGTCAGCGTTACACCAAAATTCTTGATTTGAAACCAGACCAAATTTTCTGATTACAAGAAGAAACTCCAGCAGATTTTACGGGAAAGATGCAGCAACAAAATTCTGCAAGAACTCCACTGAATTCAGTCACAAGAAACTATGAAAATGTTGATGAGAATGTGTGAAACCAAGATCGACAATAATCATTTCTTTCTTTTTTGTATAGACAATCGCCATTTCTTTAGATGAACATGAATAAGACACTGTGGCAGAAGTCAGAGAACGCACAACAATGGAATCCTTGTTGCTGGTTTTTTCTTCTCTGTCATGGAATGGCCCCTGCATGTGATGCATCTGATCATTCTGTCTCAGGGCTTCTGTGGCCTCCTTGAAGGATCCCCGGAACCTCCCAATTAGTTTTGGCACTTCAGGCTGCAAATTAATAGATAACTCCTCTCGATCATCAGAAGGCAATCCTCTCCCCATCACAGCACCTGAGCTTACTTGATATTGAGCCACGGATAAAATTTTGTCATCCAACCTTTTTCCATTTTTCACCCATGCTGCTCGATTAGTGAGAGGACCAGAGTGGGAGGCTCTTTTGTGAGGTGGGCCTTCAGGGCCAACACCAGTTTCTGCAGCCTGTGAAGGTCTTGGAGGATCGATCGGAAAGCCAGAAGCCACTTCTTCTGGGTGAGGATTAAACTTCTCACTTTGGCTCTCTGAATTAGACTGAAGTTGTCTCTTCTGAAAAAGCAAAGTGAGAAATTTCAATGTCAAATTACAACCCCCACCACACCATGTCCCTCAACACNCTGCATTGTTCCGCGAAGGTTCCGGAAGAACTCAGTCAATTACGAGAAGCTGCCAGTAGTTAGTGATGCATAGCCTACGGGAAATAGCACTAAGCCTTTTCTAATCTGCCAGCACGTCTGTTATCTACCAGTTGATGCGTAATAACTGCAGCACTCGTATCTGCAGAATCTCGCAGTAGTCCTTTGTCCCTTTGGTCCAGTCTTTTGAATTCTATGCATTGCCAGCATACCTGTTATCAACCAGTAACCGGTCGATGTATATTGATAGGATTGTACTGATCTGCAGAATCTCTCTGTAAATGTTGTGCCCTTTTAGTTCAGTTTCTATATGGTTAAACCCAAGTTGTGGAACGGGAAATGGCTCGTGGCTTCAAGCCTACTCTAATTTTTTGAAGAGCTTTTGAATCTGACAACCAGAAAATAAGCTTTTCTTACGGTCGACGGTAATGCTAAGTAATGCTGAGTGCGAATTTTGAGGGATATTTTGACAGTTTTGTCGGAGAAGTATGTGACAGAGGAATTGGGCACATGGGCTTTCCTCTAAATGGGCCGAATATCTGACGGCCCACATTAGACGGAATTAAATAACAATTTAAATAAAAAAGAAAAACATTAATAAAAGGGAATTGCCACCGGTTCAGCAGTTCTGTCACCATATAAACACTCTTCTCCTCCTGCTACTATTTCGTTTGTTAGCTCTGCACTTCAGTCGTCGATGGAGGGCTTAACAGCCACAGATGACAAATGCCTCTACGAAACCCTAGGCCCACTGTCCTCTTCCTTCTCCGGAGACAGCGGCCGGTCCCCGCAGCATCCGCAGAGCCCCGAGCTCTACTCGGTGTACCGGAACGAGATATCGCTCTCGTCGCCGAACCTCGCTTCTGCCTCCGCCGCCGCCTCTACGGATTTCTTCTCACTGAATGTGGATGCCGAGTCGGAGATTTTGGAGCAGTACGCGGCTCCGTCGCCTGCTCGGGAACCTGGACCGGAGACCCAGGCAGGGGCCGCTGAGTTGCCGAGGTTGGAGAGCGTGTGGTTTAGGGGAAATAGCATATTCAAGAGTCCCATGCTTCAGTTGCATAAAGGCGTTTCTTTTATATCATGCCGATGTATATCTCAATTTCATGCGAATTCAACTCTTTGTCGCAATTACATTGAGCTTTTTCTTGCCACCGCAGGTACATTGAGCTAGTGTTACATTAATTAGCTCGGTGTTTACTCTCTTGAATCATGTCACGTGCTCCTTTGAATTGCACAGACAGGAAGAATGCGGATGGGTAAAAGTAAAACTATCATAGATACTGAAACGGTGTAACTGCAATGGATACTCGTGACTTTTTGACAATATTTTGAAACATTTTGTTAGGTAGTTGCCGTCTGGTTGGCATTATGGGGCTGGGCGAAATTTTATGTTTCCAGATTCTCTTTTTTGATTAGTTTCTATGGTATATCTCGAGCCTTTATGTGTTAGTTGGTGGATGTCTTGTTGATCTTGACTTGAAGTATTCACTGGTGTTGGCTTCACAGAGATATTGGACTTCTGCAACTTCTTGTCGCCTACTCCTGAAGAGCATGCTCTTCGAAATTCAGCTGTAGAATCGGTTTTTGGAGTTATTAAATATATATGGTCCAACTGCACTGTATGTTATTTCTCCTCACTGCTCTGACTTTTCTTCATATTACTTCTGAAAATACCCTCCCAAAATCTTTTTGTTGATTTTCCATCTCTAGGTAGAAGTTTTTGGATCCTACCGGACAGGATTATTTCTTCCAACTAGTGATATTGATGTAAGTTTACGGGGATTTATGCTAGTTAAGCATTCACTGTTAGGCGCTCTGTCGTCTTTAATTTTTTAAAATTGTGTGTGTCCTGTCAGCTGAGTGTATTCTATTTCAGGTTGTAATTGTTGGTTCAGGTATCCAATCCCCAAAACTAGGATTTACTTATCTTGATTGACTCTTCTTTCTATCTTATCCCCAAGCCAGCACCGGCTTTTCTTGGTATCACTTGTCTTATAGATGTCAGTTGTACTGTTGCAAGCCTATTTTCCTACTTNAAAAAAATTCATTTATGTAATTCCTTAAGAATCTACAAAATGGAAAGATTTGATGGACTGAATTATGAACATTTTCAATAGAGTTTCTGAAAATTACAAATAAAGCAAGGACATGAAGAAAAGAACATGTTATCACTGTCTTTTCTACCTGCATTGATGTTACCAATTCAGCATTGGCATCAGGTGCTGGGATGGCTCGTGACTCTCTGGCACCCCTCCTTTCAAGGTCAGACTGCTGACCCTTGCTCCTTGCTGCTCCTTGTCTACCAAGAAGCAAAGAAGCAGGATCTCAGAAGTACATAAAACTAAATAATAATAGAGAGCTGTAAGGATTTCATCTATAACATTCTGAAAATCCTTTTGACGAGTATACCATCTCCAGGGTACTCTATACTAGATTTCATTGACAAATTAAAGCAGCTGCCTGAATGCAGGCCAAAGGAAAAGTAGATACACAATTGCTGTCATTTAACATACACGCTGTAAGGACAGATGATCAGTTTTCTGTAACTTCAAATAATGCCATGAAGACCATTTTCCAATTAATTATCAGGAGTTTGACCACAATAGTATTAAGGGAATAGGGCCATTTTGAACAGCAGAATGCAGTTAGACAAGACCATGCCATTAGTAACAGTCACCTTCGAGCATCCTGATCCCGTAATTTCGCATCAAACTCTTTGCAGGGAGGATACTTTGGCAAACAAGAAGGATCACATGGAAGTGGTTCTGTATTAAAAAACTGGAAACAGTGCACATCAAAATAATGTCAAGGGTCCCATCAAACAAAAAACAACTTGAATTTACTTCCAATCTAGAGAAAGAACGTTAAGGAGGTTGAAGTTGTAGTACTGCATGGCTGTTGCTACATCAGAAATTAGATTCAGCAAGCTATCCAGATAATCCTACCTCACTCTTGAGAGCAGAAGCTGCAGATCCACGATCAGCAGGATCAATTGAAAGTAGGGTCTCCACCAGATCAAGAGCTGGTGCAGGAAAATCCTTAAATGTTTCTGCTACACGACGTTTGTAAGGCTGTTGAGGCTTAAAAATAGTTGCATGAGGCAACTTTGATTTTCTCCAATAATCCTCAAAAGGAGAGCCACAAAGTTTGAAAATCTTATGCAGTTGCTCAACCTGAAGGCAAGAAAGATGTGCATTAGTGCATAGAATGTGAAGCATGCTGAGTAAATAAAGTGAGATTAAATATGGCTCAAGCTCTTCAATTAACACACCTGCAGTACTCTAACCATAAACAAAGTCCAACACACGAAAGGGCAAACTACAGTATCAAAGAAGTCAGAATAATGCATCCCTTGAACCAGTTATTTGCAGAAACAGAGAATATAACCCTGATTAGTTCTGACAGGCACCACCTTAATAATGAAGCAGAGGGTAAAATATATAAGCTGATAAGTATGTTATTGTCCTCTACCTATTCTTCAAAAAATTTTATATGGAGTCAGAAAATTCAGAGATATAACTAGTGATGTCAATGCTCTACAATAACAAGCAGCAGCATTAATTTGCCAGACCACCAGACAGGAAAAATTCCTGCTTGTCTCACCACTAGACATAAAAATGGGCTAATATTACTTTACCCAAAAAATAAGGGCTAATGATACTAAAAATAGCAAGATAAAGAGATGTTCAATTTCCTCGTTCAGAAAGCTCAAAGTTACATGCATACGGTGATGTGACATGTGCCCAAAATGTTTTTCCCGGTACACATTTTGTACCCTTAAATGGATGCCAACCCTTAGGGATTCTTTTAGTGGCATCCCTTGTGTTCATGTCTAAAATAAATCCAGCTCAGCAAAAGTTAATGAGTGAGTCTGGGCACACGGAGTTCTGTCAAATTATTCCCCAGAAGGGGGAAAAAGCATCAGCATCACTTGAAAGTGTTACTCCTATCAAAAGCAATAATGTCCATGGCTGTTCCATGAATGATGACATCCACCCCTTCGAAAGGATGCTCAATTAGCCATGTTTCAGCAAAAGTTGACTTTGATTATGAACTTTGATAGTTATGTCAAAACAGAAATAGATGTTCTAGTTTCCTTCCTTTCACTCTTTTCCTCTTTTGAAAATTTCTCAAAATAAGATACATGGACAACACCGACTTCTACATTTGGTAAGAAGAGATTAAAGGTTAGTACCTCCGTTCTTCCAGGCATTATTGGCTTGCCAAAATATAGCTCAGCGACTATGCATCCTGCACTCCAGAGATCAACAGCAGTCCCATAGTACATGGCTCCCAAGAGAAGCTCAGGTGGCCGGTACCAAAGAGTCACTACACGACTGGTCAATGGGTGATTTTGATGAGGAACATAAAAACATGCCAATCCAAAATCTGCAATCTTCAGAATGCCATTGTTGTCAATTAGAAGATTGGAACCCTTTATGTCACGGTGCAAAACACCACGACTATGACAGTGATCAAGTCCACGTAAGAGCTGCTGCATGTAACATTTGACCTGCCAACAAAGCATTGATATGTATTCTATTGCATGAGTGGTTATTTGACATTGCCAGTCTGGAGGGGAGAACCTAATACAGCAAATAAATCAAGGCTCATTTTAGCACCTGAGCTTCAGTAAATTTCAGTCCAGGGTGAGAAGCCAGCCCTGCCAAATCATGCTCCATGTACTCAAAGACAAGATACAAGCTACAAGACATCCTTGATGTCACCAATCCTTCCAGTTTTATCACATTTGGATGATCAAGCCGGCGTAGAATGTGAATTTCTCGGGCCATGAAGCGCACACTTTGTGGATCCAGATTATCAAATCTTACTTTCTTCAGTGCAACAATTTTCTTTTTATCAAGATCACGAGCCCGATAGACATTGCTGTAAGTTCCCTGGCCAATCTGCCAAGAGAGGAGTCAAGACAAAGAACCCAATATTTAACCCTAAAAAATTTGTGTGTGAGAAAACAATAACAACTAAAATTAACCAGAACAGTAATGACAAGATGCAGGAAACTAACTCCATCCCACCCCCACACCCCCCTTTCGCTCTGATTTTAAATGGTAATGATCTATTTAATGGACCAGTATGCACTAAGAATGTAAGATTTCACCACTTGCCAACATAGAAGAGATGGAAACAAAGAAGAATGACATTCATACATGCAGAATGTGAAAGAAAGGTGATGTACAATTAAAATAGGGCAAGAAGCATACTTTATCAAGCTTTTCAAAGGAATCCGCACGTCGTGGCAACCATCCCTTAATAGCCTCTCCAGCCACTGCAGCAAGCCAGAGTGGCCAACCTGCAGCAACCTGCTCTCTCTCCGAAGCTTTTGAGATAATGCCTATTGCAGGATGTTGAGCAACACTCTGTTCCATCCTCTCCCTGTTACTGTCAAAGCGGTCAGCATGCAAACCTACTGATCCATTTATTTGCTTGTCAATTAACATGGCCCTTTTGTCATTTGTATTACTGTATCTATCCTTCATCCGATGAGCCTCTTCTCTCCTCGGCAAAGCTTCCCTAGAAACCAGAAGGTCTGAGGATGTCTTTCTAGATGCTCGAGGGCTCTCCTTACTATCTTCGATGGCAGAGGGCTTGCAACAAACACAGCCCATTATGAACCAAACCACACCCCCCACGATCCCACAGAAATCAGGATCAATGATTAACTTCAACTCGGCATTCTAAAAAAAATCAACTTCTTCCATGCCCCAAATTACTATAAACCTAGAGTGTCCAAATACATACAAAGTGGCCACACGAACTGGCAAAAGCCACTTAATTCACACCACTCGAGCCCATCCTGAGGATAGTAAAAACAGCAGCAGCGCTTTCGCACCACACTGATTTTGCCTTCATCAACTTTCCAGCACAAGACAATTCGAAGCAGATTATTAAGTCCCTTCAAAGGCTTCAATCACAGCACAACACCCCAAATGTAAAAATGAATGGGAAGCAATACCTAATTCAGCTCCTGAAATCAAAATATTCGTGAAGTTGGGAATGGAAAAAGGCCCCTAATCTCTAGTTCGTGTCCAAATTGTTCAAAGCCTCACAAACTAAACAACTGCGATCTCAGCCAGCATGCAGAACTTTTTACGTATGACGACTTCAACAAATAAACAGCTGATTCACCTCTGAGAGGGCCCCGGAATCTCCACGACGCTGTATAGAAATGAGGGAATGAGAATACCTCGACAACGGTTCTTGTCGACACAACTGCAGAAGCTGCTCAATGCATGAATCTACGGGAAGGTATGCAAGAGACAGACAGCTTGCCGCCTATTTGGAACCCTAGAGGACATTGATCTAGGGTTTCGGGTTGCAAACAGAGCATTGATCGAAGAGGGCGGGGAAAGACAGAGAGCGACAGACAGTCAGAGAGCGAGGCAGACCGACAGAGGAGAGAGAGAGGAAGCAGAGTGTCCGAGTGAGCAATCGAGCCTGAGAAGATGATGATAAAAACTGATAATTAATAATAAATTAAAAGAAATAATAATTACGGTGCAACACGACACATGATCATTAGCATGATTTTTGGGGGCGATAATACGTTATTATTATTATTATTATAATATATTTTCATGACAGAAAAAAATAGGGATAGGAAAGCTATGAACGGTGGAGCTCACCGGACTCGCGTTTGGAATTAAAAAACATTTTATAAAGATAATTAAATTTATAATTTTACATAATGCACGATAACGACCTGTTTTTATGATTTTATTGAAATTTTAATAGCTAAGAGTGTTAATAATAAGAATATAATGTCCTGATAAACTAATAATAAATAGTAGATAAAGAGTAGGTCAGACTTAAAATTTAAAATTTTTTAGAATTAATATTTAGAGATTAATGATAAATTTTAAATTATGTAATATATAATTCGATAAATTAATTTATTATTATAATATTATATAATATGAAATAAAAAAATTAAATAAAAAACAATGTCCAAATGACATGATGTAATGAGCTGTACAAGGTTTGAACTCCATGTCGTCATCATTCAATTTTGATTTGGACGGAGAAAATCTATCAAACAAGTCAACCGCTATGCTCAAATTTGCATCATTTGTTGGGAGATTAAGTCACGTCACATCACCTTTATGGCAAATAACTTTGTTGACACTTATTTTTTTCACATGTACACAAAAAAAATGAATATTTTTAAATTCACAGTACCTATTAATCTATTAAAAAATAAATAATTAAAAAAGTTATATAAGTTAAGTGGAGTTATTTGACCATAATTCTTTTAAAATTATTTTTTAAATTTTATAAATAAAAATAGATATAATTAAGATAAAGAGGTCGATGGATCGAGATTCAAATCCGCTCCCATCTACTTATATAGTAGAATTAAGTATCCACTTCCCTACGTATGGATGACCGACCGATCGTGGGGGAAGAGATAAGGGCAAAGCCGTCCCCATCTATTAAATTGCGAAACAGCTGATCCACACGGTGATGCAATGTGGAGCATCCGTGCCCTGTCGTGTCGGGCCGCCTCGCGCCAGTGTAACATCTCACCGGGCCCCACAACCCGAGACAAATGGGCCCACCTAGGGCCCACTTACTGTACTCTTGCCTAAGATACATGGGACACTTGGACCAATGCCCGTGTTGAGATTTTTGACTGTATCCAGCTGATTGTAGGAAAATTTCCACATTGTTTTTTGAATTTTTATTTGGCAATTAATTTTTATTGGTTGTGATCTGGACTTGTGAAACTGGCCGACTAGCTGCAAAAAGACTTGTGATTTATTTGATGTACTTGCTTAGTTGACATGTGTGAAAGATCTCTTATATTTTTTAATATTATAATTATCTTATTTTAAAATTATTTTTTTCATGTATTAACTTTTTAAGTAACAATAAAGTCTCATTGCTTTTTAGCAAAAAAAAATTATTGGCGAAAATATAGTCATGATTTGTGCCTAGAAAGTATGTTGGAAATGTGTTTGACATTATATTATTATCGATTAACTATACAATTTATATGATGTTATCTAATTATTATGAATTAAATAATCATATCACACCATAGCAATACGAAACTCGGGATGGTCACTTTCTGTATTTGGCTGATCGTAGCATTAAACTAAGAAGATCTATGGTGTCAAATTTCTTGCACACTATATACAGCAAACAGTACCAAATTTCTAGCCAGCTCGGGGGTTCAAGTTTATAAACACACAAAGATGTGGGGTAGATTTGAAGACTGACCCAAACCTCGCACCTTATCTGCAAAATCAGCTTTATTTAATTAAATTTCACACTAATATAACAAGTAGTTGAATAATTTACTATAAGAATCATAAAAATATATACTATAAATACAACAAGTTAACGAAAATTTCCCATTGCGATCTGCTTCAGGGAGCGGCAGGGTGAGGAGGGGAAATTCTGATTCATTGCTGAAGTACATGGGACCGAATGCGCCATTGGTACTGCTGTTTGGTGGTCGTGGATTCAGTGAATCGAAGCAGAGCTTCATGATTCTCATTGGGTGGTAACCTGTGGGTTCAGAGCCGGAGGAGGCACGAGTCGGAGGTTCGGTAGGAAGATGAATGAATCGGCGGCAGTTTGGTCCTGAGGCATGAGTGGAGCGTCATTAGGGCTTCGCGTCGGGAGCTGTGGGTCGTTGCAGCATCTTCATCTTCAGAATGGCGTCTCGTGCAACCAGTCGGGGGTGGCGCGTAAGCCTTCGAAGATGGCAGTCTCTAGTTCGAGGGAGAAGGAGAGGTTCCTCTCGCTCCTTTGCCGTCATTTAGGTCGGCGGAAGTTCGCAATGCTGCTCCTTGTCGTCGTCGCTGTCCTCGTTTTCGTCTTCGGATCCTACACGGTCAACAAAGGTTCGGTTCTTCCTTTGTGCATGTTCACTAGAATGTTAGTTTTCCGTTGTTGCTGTCAGGTGTCGACAATCAGAGTTCAGTTGTTGCATTCCACTCGGAGTTATGATTGGAAAATTCCAACGATCAGTTGCTGAATTCCATCTCTTTCACTGGTTATCAAGCAGCATGGAAATATCGATTTTTTTTTTAATTTGTTAGAGAATATTGAAGTGAAGAGGAGTAAGATCTGTCTTTACCACGTTATTAACCTGTTCTTGCTTGCTGAGGCTTTCTACTATATTAGATAAGCTTCAACATTTTTAGAATTGTTGGATCAGATAAAAAAAAAAAAAATGCCCACACTGCCGATCAATTATTAAGGTTTCAGGAATTCTTTCAGCGTCAAATGTCTTAGTTATGACTCTATTAATTTGCCATAGATGTTCCTGTCCTGAAAAAAGATTGAATTGTCCTTTGCTTTTGTCATTATTTGTTTAAAGTCCCAGATATTCATCTGCAAAACAATCCATAAATGTTGTTCGCATGCTTTCTATGTCCCAATTGGCAGAAAGCAATGCACAATATATTGCTCAACAAAGTGAAAATGTGAGATTTCTAACTGGGAAGTCATTGCCGGAATTTCTGATGTCACCTTCTATCAGAGCCGAAGATACTAGAAGAGATGGAAGGTCTTTCAGGAAGAAGACTGTTTCCCAAAGTGTCCAACTTCATACCTCACATGATCCACGCTCTCTTCCTCAACTTAATCTTTGTTCTTGTCCATGTCTGGTTTCTTCAGGTTCAACGTCTGCAGGCCATGGTTCTCCATGGGGTCAGTGTTGTGAATATTTTGCATTCCCTCCTCCTGATAGGAGGCAGATTGGACCCTGGCGTGAGTCTATACATCTTCCCATCTGGCAGATGATATGCAGGCCAAGTTTATCATTTTTTTTCCTTCAAATAGAATCTTAAATCCCATTCCATTCTCACCTTTATTATTATTATTATTTGTTATTTTCTTTTAGCATGTCCAGTTTGCTACCTTCCTCTGCAAGATGCTATATCTAGCATGCCTAGTTTCCCGACAATATCTCCAGTGCTCTGAGACCTGACATACATTCACAACAAAGATCCTGTAAAAATTGAGCCACATGGAGGCTCAGATTTTGGAGGATATCCTTCTCTAAAAGAGTGGAGTGATTCCTTTGACATAAAAGAGTCGATGAAGGTGCACTGTGGGTAGGTTATTATTAACTATCGTGAAACTAATGAGTTTAAGTTCACTTCATTGGCGATGAAAGCCTTATATCACTATTTTGCAGCTGAATTCATTTTAACATCTGCAATCTCTACAGATTTGTTAAAGGAAGCAAACCTGCTTGCCAAACTGGATTTGATATTGATGAAGCTGACCTTGTGGAGATGGAAAAGTTCTATGACATTATAGTGGCATCAGGCATATTTGGTAGATAGATCCTTTTCAACCAATCATTCTGTCAGAGATTGTCCATCTTTCGATTGCCTCATAATTTATTAATGCACTGCAGGAAATTATGATGTCATACAGCAGCCTAAGAGCATCAGTGAAGCAGCGAGGAAAAACATTCCTTTCTTTATGTTTATCGATGAAGAGACAGGAACATATATGAAAAATGCTAGTGTTTTGGACAGCAATATGAGAGTTGGACTGTGGAAAATTACTGTTGTACATAATGCTCCTTTCTCTGATGCAAGACGAAATGGAAAGGTACTTGTGCTATCTTTAGTCAGCATGCCCTTTTCATCCCTCTCTTTGATAAATTTGGTCAGTGGAAGGTTGCTCTCACTCGTTATTGACATGGTGTTCCTCCACATCACTTAATGATACATTTTAGTGCAGAATTGCAAGATGAGTACAGGATAACATCCTCGTTCAGTTGTTGCTACTTTGTCATAGTAAATGAATTGAGTAACCTGATAGTATGTGTGGTGCCTAAGATAGTATGCTTTCTAAAAGGATGGTCTCAAATTTACCTGGCATGCATATCTTGCAGGTACCAAAACTATTACTTCACAGGCTCTTCCTGGATGTCAGATATTCCATATTGATTGATGGAAAGCTCAAGCTTGTTGTGGACCCGTATCAGGTTCTGGAGAGGTAGATATCATCTTTTTCTTAGTATGCCTGTTAGATCTCTCATGAACTACAGCGTCTGAAGCAGTAGTTTTTCATTAATTGTTCAGAGGTATATATATCTCTGCTGTTTATGTGCCACTGTGGTTCCTGTTAATGAAATCTTCTTATTTTGCTACTAAAAAGAAGTATATTCTTATTTTTCTGCTGTATACATGTTTGTTGAATATAATGTGTCCAGATACTGATAGGTAAGTGAATGCACATAAATCCAAGATGCATATGTAGCATTAATAACTCTCTAAGATATGATCACTGGTTACTTATTTTATTTTAAACATTGCAGAAGACAGTGCCATATATGATGTTCACATTGATTTTATTTATGTTATTTTAGTGGTAAAAATATAGAGTATTGCCTATTAGTTGCTCTGCCTTTTCAGGTTCCTGTGGCTGCAAAATGCAAGTTTTGCAATATCAAGACACTACAGGCATTTTGATGTATTTGAAGAGGCCAAAGCTAATAAGACGGCTGGGAAATACGACAATTCGTCCATCAATTCTCAGATGGATTTCTATAGAAAAGAGGGTCTGACTCCATATTCCGAGGCTAAGCTTCCAATAACTAGTGGTAAGTGTATGTTGCATCAGATAAGTGTAAATTATGGCAAGTGCATATTTGTGCAGCTTGCTTATTTTTCTTGAAGATCAAAGTTTATGTATGATTCTAACCTCTCCAGATGTTCCTGAGGGATGCGTTATCATGAGGGAACACATTCCGATCACAAATCTTTTTACCTGCCTATGGTTCAATGAAGTTGATCGATTCACTTCCAGAGATCAGCTGAGCTTTTCCACTGTGAGAGACAAGATGGCTGCAAAAGTTAACTGGACAGTGAGCATGTTTTTGGACTGTGAGAGACGCAGTTTTGTGATACAGGTATGCATTTCTAACATTCACCTCTCTCTCTCTGTTCCATTGCTAAATTTGGCTTTGTCAGTTGGTACATCCAGTTCTTCTTGGGAGGTTCCTACAATTCCAGCGTTAATCTTAGTTTCCAATTTACATGGATCTTCTGATTAATTCAGAGATCATTTTGATGGATTGGAAAAATTAGAATAGAATCACGCTGAAGTTAAATAATTTGTGCTATAGACAACTTGGGCATGCTATCTTATTCTTTCTTTGAGATCGATCAGAATTCTGACTGGTTCTTACATGAAAAAGAATGGTATCTTCATGGATCTGTCTCTGATGGGCTGGATTTGCTGCATAGTTTGTGTTAATGTAAGAAAATTCATCATGACAGGCATATCACAGAGATCTATTAGAGCAAATGCCTCCTACAGTCATTCCCACTATTCATTCTCAAGCAGCTCTACCCGTATCAACCACAACCAGAAGGCTGCCCTCGAAGAAGAGCATAAGCAAGCGTGACAGAGGAGATAGGAAAGCGAATTCGAGGAGGCACCGTAAGGTCATTTCAGGAGGAGGTAGAGACGTAATCTCATTCTAAAATCTTTTTCCATCTCGAGTTGTAACTTATAGTTCCTCAATTTTCTCTCTCACTTGTTATAAGATTTGTACACAGGAGGATTCTTTCAGAGGCTTTAGGTTGATTGTTTAGTTGGAGAAGCTCAAAATTTTTGTTCCATGAAAATTGTGGATATCCATTCTTCTCTCTCTCTGTATATACAGTTTCGGCTCTGAATAATTTCTAAGCAGCATCTACTATTTCTCCATGTCCACAGAGTACGCAAGTATTCTTGCATTCTATTTGATTTTGCATCAGTATCGAGTATTTTCCTGCTTAGAAAATTCTCAAGTTGAACAAATGCAGTACATGCAAGGCTTCTTTGTTTCATTTTTTGGTTATCCAATCAATCAACTGCTGGAATGTGGATCGCCAGCAACTGGATAATATTAGTGCGGAGCTTGGTGTAGATCCACTAATTATGTCAACGAGAAGTGTATACGTGCAAGTAGAAATTCTTTTATCAGATCGAACGCTTATCTAGTTTAAGCCCATGGACACTAGGGATAGCAGAGATCAGAGAAGGATTGGCCCAGACGAGCGTAAATTGTACATTATACAACTACGCACATAATTTTGTACTGAAGCACCAACGGCTAATTGTACACACGCTTCTGATTCATTGCTTGATTATTCTGAGGTTTAGGTCATTTCACCTCGTGAAGGCAGCAGAAGCAGCGGTGGGTGGATGGCACTAATAAGTTGTCATGTTTAGCCGTGTGAAACCATATTACACCGCAACTACATGGGAGGAAACAGAGAACACAGAACGGAGGCAGACGCTGAACAGGTAACTTCAACACCACGTAATCTGTTCAGTGGCCGCAGGTGCAGGTTGTGCAAGGGCAGCTAGAGCCACACTTGCAATTGCCATCACTCTCCATCGCTGGATGAGATGTGGAATTCGAATCCCATTCTTACCAAGGTAGAGATTTTGTGGATGTCTGTCATACCCTCATTTAGCTTTGAGACTAGTTTTGCATCCTCTGCCATTCGACATTTTCGTTGCCTCAGTATTTTCCCATGGTAATGTTGAAGAGCGAGTCTTCAAGTGGAGCAATTTGTTATCTCTTCTCAGTCTCAACAACATCAGCTGAGTAGCAGCTGCTTCCCTTCTTCCTGCAACCACAGAACACCAGATGCTTAAGCATTCAGTACAGCGATGAAGTTCTTGCTGGGAAACCCGGTACTGATCGTGATATCTTTCTTCATAGACATTCCCAGTTCATGCAAGGAATAGACTCACCTGCACTGGCTCTTGTTGGCAGAGTCGCAGTTGCTGCACTTGTCCGACATGGCAATCAGAGACGAGAGCTAAGTAGACATGGCAAATTCGGCCCGATCCGATGGCCCGATAGTTTTATCGGAAGTGCTGGACCCGATGATCCCCGTGCCGTGTCGGCACGATAGCCCGATTATGGATGTTTTAAAAAAAAAAAACCTAATAGCCTATCAGACACTATTGAAAGATGAAAAAAAAAAATTATTTCTGAAGTTACTTGTAGTTACAAATAAGTTATGATCAAACGAGATTATCAAGGCTATCGGGCGGGCAGCTATGTCCCAGAGCTCCACGAGCTGGTCCTCAATTCATAACTCTATCGAGGAGGGAACGGCATGGGCAAAATGGCCGTCGTTCTTGGTAATGGAGGCATGGGCTTGCATACTCGAACAAGCACCGAGTAATACACGACAAGTTTATTGTGTAAGATACAGTCGTGCATGGCACGTGCGAACTCATCCGGGTTTCAAAAGTCGACCTAAACTTAATCTCTCTTGCTTTTGTAGTGAGTCTTATGAGATTGAACGGAATCGACTCACGATATCCTGAGGAAGGGAAGATGGGAAGACAGAATTTTGTTCTCTTTCTCCATCTGTTGGAGGACCCCTTTTTGACCTAAGAATGTGACAGGGAGACATATATTCCAAACAGTGTCATGCACGTAAGTCACAGGCATAAATTCTCCATAAGCCCTTGTCCGTCCAATTGTCGAAAGCACATCAATTTTTGTTTTTTTTTTGGGGGGGTTCTTTTAGCCAAATATACACCAAAAGAAGAAGAAATTGGTGCCGTGCGTTATTGACTTGCCAAATCTTGATTTACCACCCATCCCTGAGCCGAGCCCGTCATCTGCTGGCCTCTCGGCTCTACTGTCTGTCTGAAGTGCGTCCGTCCAATAGTCGATGTCTACGCAATCATCGTAAATTCGCAGACCTGCCGCGGCCCATACTCTGTGGATGGGCCGAAAGGGCAAATTTTGAGGCTTCAAAATGATCTGAAATGGGCCTAATGACAGGCCCAAACTTAACAGGGTGTCGATGTAATTTCACAGGTGATTTTATTTTCCTTGTTTTAGAACGGTCCACAGGAAGGAACTGTCGTGGAGGTTGCCGCAGAGGATTCCTCCTCTGTGTCCGAGTCCGCAAGAGCGTGAAACTGCTGCCACAGGCCACGGCATTATACTACAGTGGCTCTGTGGTAATTTAACGCCAACTCTCTCTCTCTCTCTCTCTCTCTCGGTCTCTCCCCTCCACCCCCCCAACCTTTTTCGGTCGATCAAACAGGCGCCACCAAGCCGAAAGAGCCGAAGGAGCCACGGCTCATCTCTCTCTCTCTCTAAAACGGAATGATTCTCGGAATCCGAAAAGAGAAGGAAACGAAACAGGCGAGTTCGAGTCAGCTGATTTCCCGCGAGCCCTCCGATCTTTCATCGTGACGTCATCACCGAGCCGACTCATGCACGAGCCGCCGTCTCCGTTAGCCATACAGTCCCCGCTGGAGCAGACTTCTTCCGAGTCTCCTTCTCACTCACTCTCTCTATATAGCTATGGATCGGCCCCTCCCCCCCGTTTCTTACCCTCTTTGTCTTCCATTTTTGTCTTACTGTCATTCTTCCGTCTCTCTGAAGCAGGAAACAAGCAATAAAGGTGACCGGCTCCTCCTCTTCTATGGACGCGGAAGTCGTCGAAATTCCGCCTTCGCTCCCTCGGTCATCGAAACCGCTGAAGCAGAAAGAGGTCGGTCAGTCTTCGCTCTCTGGATCATGTAGTAGTATACTCAAAAAAATAAAAGAGAAAGAAAAAAGAAACTCCAGCGATCACTATGCCGTACTGTTTGATCATCGATCCCCTGATCTTGATGTTGTTCAGCTTTTGACTCGTGACTGATACTCGCAGTCGAATAGGTTCAGCAGGCTAATAGAATTTCGATTAGTTCCTCTCGTTTGCTTACGTTTTTGCGCCAGTTCTCTAATATTTTCCCTTATATTTTAATTCTCCAGTCTTTTGGAGCTGAATTCGTTAATATCCGCCATGAACTCTTGTTTTCGCAAGTAGCTTGTGAGACGTGACACAGGAATTGTGCGTTGGATCACTTCTTAAGGGTTTTGATTAATACTGTGAGCGTATCTTGAGAGGTTTTAACCAGAGCGCAATTATGCAGCCATCCGTTGTCTAGGGAGTGGAACCTTTGATTTTTATGTTCTCTCTTTAGAAGTGGGTTGCATTGCATGGAAATGCCTCTAGGAGGATTGGAAGTCTCTTGGCATGAGTAACTTGCACGCTACTGATTATTGTCCGTTTAGTTGATGGTCTATCACTGTGTCAGTGTAGAATAATTTGGAGTGAAGGTTAGAAGATGGAATCTGTGGGAGTAACCAAAAGTTGTAATATCTTGTCCTGTTTGTTTTGCTTCTCTCTTTGTTGTAATTCAGTTTAGACCTGTAAAATAAGATGATTCAAGCTGTGCCATTAGCTGCTTCAATCATTGTTTGGCTATTCAGTTTCTACTGCATCACTGTGAAAAACAGTGTAGTTTGTGAATGCACGATCTCTTGGCTTCAAACCCCCAAACACAGCCATCCCCCCCACCCCCCCCGACACACACACACACACACACTACATCAGGGGATAGTGATAGTGATGAATCATGGATTAGAGTTGGTTGGAGGACATTCTCTCCTTTAGTTCCTGAAACTATTTTCTTACTGTGTAATGTCTGCTTATAAATTTCTTTCAATTTACTTTTCTTTGTGGGCTTTTCCCCTGCCAATTTCATTTAGGAAGGTGATTGCTTAGATTGGTGCCTATAGATATCTATGTAAATTATTGTGGGAGAAAATGAAAACTTGCTCTATTAGCTTTTCCAGTTCTATCGCCAGATGTCCCTCTCTTGACCATTGAATTTCATGTTCCAAAAACTCTTTGCAGGCTCTTGTTTATGAAGTAATTGATATCGAAAGTGATGAAGATTCTGCCATTATTGAAAAGGAATTGAACAAATTAAAGAAAGGGAAAGCTGTGATGGATGTTTCTGATGGTCACTTAAATGGGTACTCCAAGGTACAACGGTTATTACTTTAAATAATCTTTGTTTTAGCCTTGTGACTCTCTATCTTTTTCTGCAGCCTGAATAAGGTGGAGCTTTAGAGATTTTCCAAAACTGATAGTCATTTCTCATCCCTCTTGCACCCTTTTTCTAATCCTGCAGGAATCTTTACCTGACTATATATATATTCCCCCTGATGATTTGGTTGGAGAGGTAAATGAGACAGAATCAAGAGGCATAGAAGAGGGGTCACATATTTCCTTTGGTGATGGGCTGATTTGTGATTTAGTTGCAGATGATGATGATTATATGGATCATATTTTTGAAGATGTATTTCATGTTGATGATGATTATGATCTGCTACAAGCTCATTTTGATAGCATGGATATACCTCCTGGTGTGGAGGCACCTGTACCATGGTTGCCCGGTATGCTTAAAAGTGAAATGAACTCAGATGCTGTACATAGTGTGCAGAGTTCAGGTTTCCCATGTGCAGAAATTGAAGGTCTCTTCAAGGGAACAGAATCTTCTGGCGTGACTGAGCTTGTCCAATTTGGGATGAGCAGTACATTTACCAGCACTTCAGGTTCACATGGACAAGCTTCCTCTGTGAGTCAACCACCTCAGGTGGATCAGTCAACGCCTTGGTTATCTAGACTATCTATGCATAGTAAAAAGAACAGGGCTGGTTCTCAACGCAAAAACAACAGTAAAAAGTTTTCCTTTGGGTTAGAGTCATTGAAAAGTCGGCGACTTCTGGAGTCTTTCAGGAATAAGAAATCCCCAGTTCCTTCCAGTAATTCTACTAATCTTAGCTCTCCAGGCAAGCTCGCTGGTTCTGAGAATTCTTCTGGAGCTGATCCTCCTAACTGGGGCCAAAGCATGCCCGATGGTGTAAATAAGCAAACTGTTTCTCATGGTTCATCCTATCCAAGTTCTCAGCAGACCGTCTCTGGCAGTTCTCCCTACCCAAGTTTTCCACCACCAATTTTCTTGAAGGACAAGGCTTCCACTGATCCATCTAAGACATGGCTGAAGAACCCTTCCATGTATCCCGTTAATAACTCCTATGCCCCTCCTGCAGCTTACTCGAGCTATATTCAGCCTTTTGCATCCTCTGTATACACTCTTCCTGAGGGAGATGTAGACAGTCAATTGCCTCAAAATTCATCTGGAGACCATGCCAATGATATCGATGATGTCTGTAGGAGGTTTGAGAATTTTAAACAATTTGATACTGTACAGGATCATTCAGACCATCACTACAGCACATATGGCTCCACAGTAAAGCGAGTGAGTTTGTTTGAGTTATATCCTGCTTTTACAATAAAATTCCTGCAATGTTCTCATACGATTTCATTGGTAGCCTTCTAAGAGCTGGTCCAAGAGAATCCAGGAGGAATGGAAGATCTTGGAGAAGGATTTGCCAGGTCTGTCGGGTGTCTAATTATTTTTTTGTTGCTATTATTGCAATCTTGTGTCTTCTCATCCATAGGCCTTTGTCTGCTTTTGAATGAATGAAGCTTAAGAGCTGGGTTTGATGATTGTTGGAGTTTTTCGGCTCAGAATGAGGAGAATGTACTTATAAAATAGCACTCCAGTGAAATGTAAATTGGAGGCACATTCATAATCTGATATATATAATTTTTCTGCTCTAGGAGCTTCAGGAGGCATTTACTGGTGTTTTATTTAGTCTTTCCCTTTTTAATTTGTACAGAGACCATATTTATAAGGGTTTATGAAACACGGATGGATCTCTTGAGGGCTGTAATTGTTGGAGCAGAAGGCACCCCATACCATGATGGTCTTTACTTCTTTGATGTGTTCTTTCCTTCGAACTATCCTAATTGTCCTCCAGTATGTGACTGAATCCTTTTATAAGTTAGTTTTATCTGTTTTCACTTCATTTTCTGGATCTAATATCTAGGATCTCATTGACAGCAAGTTTACTATCACTCTAGAGGCATTCGACTCAATCCAAATCTTTACAACTGTGGGAAAGTGTGCCTGAGCCTTCTCAACACTTGGTCTGGTCAGAAGAATGAGAAGTGGATGCCTGGTGTCTCAACTATGCTGCAAGTGTTGGTCTCCATACAGGGTCTTATCTTGAATGCGAAACCATACTTCAATGAGCCTGGGTGGGAAAGTTCCCAAGGCTCAGCAAATGGCGAGAAGATGTCTCTTAAATATAATGAAGATACATTTATCCTGTCACTGAGGACAATGACATACATGATCAAAAGTCCCCCAAAGGTAATGTTTAAGTTTTACTTATCTTCGTTGACTCTTCTTTCTATCTTATCCCCAAGCCAGCACCGGCTTTTCTTGGTATCACTTGTATTATAGATGTCTATGTTGTACTGTTGCAAGCCTATTTTCCTACTTGGTCTGTCTAATGCTGAATGTTTTTTGTGTAAATTGGTAAGGACTATATCTAGATCTGATCAGAATACAGTTTTGGTGGTTTAGCTCAACGGTGGGCTGGTTGCATGCCTTCAGAATCTTATATTTCTTCAGATATATCTGTGCTTATTGGCACTCATGCAGATACTCAGGCTGAAAGTCAAGTCACAATCTATCCTTTGTCATGTGACAGCATTTCGAGGACTTCGTCATGGGGCACTTCTTCAGGAGAGCTCATGATATTTTGATGGCATGCAATGCATACATGGAAGGGGCTCAGGTAGGATCTCTCATCAGAGGAGTGCAGGATGTTGATGTAGGGGAGAAGGGCTGCTCAAGCCAGTTCAAGCAGACTCTGGTGGCCTATGTCGGAATCCTTGGTAAGGCTTTCATGAAGATTGGGGTCAAGGACTGCGAGAAGTTCCTTACTCCACCGCCCACAAAAGAGACTCAAAGGCAAGTAGGCGGGGTGACTATAGTTGATCCTCCTGTTTGAATCGAGGCCCACTGTGGATATTGACAAATCCTGGCTTAGATCTGAAGATAGACTGATAGCGGTTCAGGTCGGGTCTTGCTCAATTTGTTTTACCTTTTGATACGTGAGGATGAGTTCTGGATGGTGTACATGGGGTACAGTTATGGATTTAGAGGGATCTGCCTTTAACTAGCTTAATTATGCACATAAAAGATTTTGTTGCTGATCCAAAAGTGACCGATTAATTTCGCATATGCACCTAATTATAGAGAGTCTTGCCTTGATCAAACCTGCAATCTGATGGTTCAGGATGGAACTTGTGCCTCTTTTTTCTTCCCTTCATGATAGTGATAGGCAGGCTTTTCATGTTTAGTATTAGAGGGAAGAAGAGCGAATTATCCTGACTATAATCCAAGTGGGTGTCATTTGTTCTCCCAATTAACAAGAGGAGAGAATTGTCAGAGGCTATACAAAAAGATGGAAAGATTACACGCACAGGCGGCGATCTACATTGACTAGGTGTAACCTTTTTAAACTTATCATTTCCCTACTGACTAATGTGACCTTACCCTCTTGGATTGAGAAGCTTCCACCTGCTTCTCTTGGTTCTATTTCGTAGGCTGAAGGTGACAGCTGACTCTGGTCTTGCACGGTATTATCCTCGGCAGAATATCGATAGCGCTGTTCTTGGTCAAGAATTTTAGTATAATGGCCGCCTTGTTTGGTTTAGTCCCGGGAGTCGATCAAACGGCAATGAGATGAGATATACTATAAGCCACCCACTGATTGTGGTGGAGGACGACCCCCACACGTTGAATGTACCTCCTTGACTTCCGGGGGAGGTCAAAAAATGACCCACACATTACCCGCTAAGGCCACACGGTTCAAGCCCACGTCCCATCACGAACGACCAGGTGAACCCCATGCTCTTCGACTACGGCTGTAGTAGTACTACTGTTCTAAAACATCTAGATCCGTGATGATCGATACCATCGCCATGTAAGAGCTCCCCCCTCAAAGCCTCACCGTGGCTAGCGCACTATTATTCCTCGTCTGCGGTCGATGGCCCCAAGTGATGCGCGACAACCTTGTCCTTGAAAAGTCTTTCAGTCAACTTCATGATGGAAAGAGAAATGGGGCACAAGTGAGGTCATCCATCCATGCGGCAAACCGACTGCGATGAGGACTTGGACTGAAGACTCGGCTGTTAAAGAAATGACGAAGACGAAGACTTTCGATGGGCTTAAACCATGAAGACCGCTGCATCCAAGTTGTTGGCCCCCATTTCTTGTCATTCCAGTGGTCATTGCCACTCCGGAAGAAACATATCACAATTAATGCACATATTCAACGTTGAACCACAGGAGTGACTTCTTATTTGTTCGAATTACCTCAAATTCAATGATCACTTGAACTTGAATCTGGTTTCTGAAAGTATAAACCAGAAAGATATTCAACATCCTCAGCTTTTCCGTAAGAAATGTGACGATTGCTGGAAAACTGTTCCGGGTTTTCTGTAAGCAGCAATTTTTGTTTTTGTTTTTTTTGCCGTGGGTAAGTTAAGTTTCCATTAACAGTCATATGCAGAAACAGTAGAAAGTTCTTCTTATTTAAGACCTGAAGCATCAGAAGCAAAACCAACTTGTCTGCCTCCAAGCTTTTCTCACTACAATGGCTATCCTCATGAGACTCTCGACCGTCCAGTGGATCCAAGTCCACACTCTAGCGTACTTCACTCTTACTGTCAGCCTCTTTGCGGCCCAATTCTCTTATTCCGATCTTTGTTCTACTGTTGTCCCTGAAGCAGCCCCTGACATGAACTCCGACTTCGTGGACACCTTCCCCTTCTCCCTCTCGCAACCACACGATGGATACTACTCTGGAAATTTCAATAACGTCCTGAAAACTCAGTCTCCATCATCCCCCTTTTTCCAGGCCTATCACAGGTCTGATTCCTCGAACCACTTATCCTTTGAGACCCGGGATGTTCAGAAAACCAACCGGGAAGGTATCCTCAAGGTGGAGGCAGACTTGAGGATCCGTGTCTTCAGAAATGATAGCTTTTTTGACGCGGACAGTTCAAGTCGGAGCACTTACTTTTCTAGCTTCTCCCGTAGAAGCACCGGCCATGAGAAGATAATCAGAAGTTCTTTTCAGTTCAGGCTCGAAGGTTTCTGGTCAGAGTCGTCCAAGAAGCTCTGTATGGTCGGTACAACTTTCTCAAGAGAGAGGGAAGGCGAAGGTGATCTAGGTCTCGACGCCCTGCTTAAGATGGAAAACATCGAAACTTCTGCGAATATCACCAGTTTGTTCACCGGGACTTTGGAGACCGTCAGCTCCGATACAGATCATCGCTTCGATGCTGCATCAATTTTGATGTTTCCTCGGATAAATTACCAGTACAGTCTGGTTTCTAAGATGAAGGAAGCTAGAGGAACCGTTACCCCTGGTGGAAGAAATCTCCCAGTGGGCTTGTCACTCGAGAATGGTAGATTCTGCTCGTCCTTTGACATGGCCATTTATAGCGTTAAGCTTGAGGAGTACGCAGGAAATTGTGATGATCCTGCAAAGAGCTGCACTCCTTCTGGAGGAGGCAATTACAGACATCAAGATTATTTTCCCTACATGATGTCCGGGAAGGTTCTTGATTGCTTGGAGGCCGACCGGAAATTGCGGCTTCTCTTGGATTTTTCAGACATGTGTTTGATATATTATGGATCCTTTGACTCCAGCAGGATGATGGTCGGCGAGGGAATTTGGGATGAGAGCAAGAATCTGCTACAGATTGCAGGCTGCAAGATACACACCTATGGAGGGTCTTTCTCTTCTGCACATGTTGAGGACTGCTCGATCGAATTGAGCTTCTTGTTCCCCGCAACATGGTCGATTAAGGAACGCAATGGAATCATGGGGGAGATGAGGAGCAAGAAGAGCACCAAAGAGCTGGGTTACTTTAGTCCTGTGGCTATTGAAGGTACTGGAAGACATCGTTCGCATGTCCCAGGGGTGAAGTACAAGTATACAGAAGCCGAGAGAGTGAGGAGGTTGTGCCCAGCAAAGAAGCTCGAAACCAACATTTCGGTAGAGACAAAATATCCCGACCGTTTCTCTCGTGATTTGAGTTTCCATATGTCTCTGCAAGTACCCGGAGGGGAACAAGTTGGATGGGGCTACTCCTATCCAGTTTTTGTTGGTAATAGAGCATACGACCGCTTTGCCTATGAAATTCCAGTATCGAAGATGAACTCGGATTCTGCAATCAAAATCAGTTTTGGCACTGAGAGCCGATTCAACATTGCCTATCAGATGAGCTTGTCGGGGAACATGAGTTTTAGTGGGAGAACCGGATTTGCCACTCCTCAGAATGGCTTGGATTTAAGTGAAGGAATGGAGATCTCTGCTGAAGGGGTTTATGACACGAAAACGGGGGGCCTCTGCATGGTGGGTTGCAGGAGTCTCGAGAAGTCAAAGCTCGATTCCATGGACTGTGAAATTCTCATCAATTTCCAGTTCCCTCCTCTGGATCCGAAGAAAGCCAATGACCCCATTAAAGGAAGTATCGAGAGCAGGAGGGAGAGATCGGACCCTCTTCACTTCGACAGGCTGGATATTTCTGCCCCAACATTATATGCCGAGGAGAGTAGAAGGCCGATTTGGAGGCTCGACTTGGAGCTCTCCCTGGTCCTCATCTCCAACGCGATTTCTTGCTTCTTCTTGGGCTTGCAGATCCTCTATGTGAGAAAAAGTCCTCAGGTTCTGCCCATCGCTTCCCTCCTCATGCTCACGATCCTCGCGCTGGGATCTGCGGTCCCCCTCGTGCTGAACTTCGAGGAGTTGTTCCTGGAAAGCCGAAGCAGACAGAGCTTTTACTTCGAGAGCAGAAGCCAGTTTGAATTCAGCGAAGTCCTGGTTAGAGTAGCCACTCTGATAGCCTGCTTGTTCCAGTTCCGCCTTCTCCAGCTGAGTTTCTCCTCGAGATGGGGCGAAGGAGGCCACGAGAAATCCTGGGCTGCAGAGAAGAAAGCTCTGCTCCTGTCGTTGCCATTATATGCGCTCGGGGCTTTCGCTGCTTTGCTCGTGAACTGGAAGGCTAACCCAGAGATTTCCATGTGGGGGACACTGAGGTGCTACGCGGGTCTCGTCCTCGATGGGTTTCTGCTCCCTCAAATTCTGCTGAACATCTTCAGGAACTCGAACGAGAAGGCTCTCTCGGTGCCGTTCTACGTCGGAATGACCCTGGTCAGGCTGATACCCCATGGATACGATCTCTGGAGGGTCCTCAGCTTCGTCCGGACCCAGTTCAGCAGTTCGTATATTTACGGGATTCCCGAGACGGATTTCTACTCTACTGCTTGGGATGTGATCATCCCTCTGGGAGGCATCACTTTTGCAGCCGTAATCTACCTTCAGCAGCGGCTCGGGGGATGCTGCATTGTTCCGCGAAGGTTCCGGAAGAACTTGGTCAATTACGAGAAGCTGCTATAGTTAGTGATGCATAGCGCACGGGAAATAGCACTAAGCCTTTTCTAATCTGCCAGCACGTCTGTTATCTACCAGTTGATGTGGAATAACTGCAGCACTCGTATCTGCAGAATCTCGCAGTAGTCCTTCGTCCCTTTGGTGCAGTCTTTTGGATTCCATGCATTGCCAGCATATCTGTTATCAACCAGGAACCGGTCCATGTATAATAATAGGATTGTACCGATATGCACAATATCTCTGTAATTGTCGTGCCCTTTCGGTTTAGTTTCTGTATGGTAAATCTTTGTTTCCGACGACTGATGGTCCTGGAACAGGAAATGGGTTGTGGCTTCAAGCCTACTCGAATTTTTTGAAGAGCCTTTGAATCTGACAACCACGAAGTAAGCTTTTCTTATGGTTGATGATAATGCTAACCCACTTTGGTGACGAGGTATAAATTTGAGGACTATTTCGATGGTTTTAGAAGATAAATATGTGGCAGAGGAATTGGGCACATGGGCTTTCCCCTAAATGGGCAGAATATCTAACGGCCCAAATTAGACGGTATTAAATAACAATTTAAGTAAAAAAAAAAAGGAATTGCCACCGGTTCAGCGGTTCTGTCATCATATAAATTCTCAATTCTCCTCCGTGCACTAATTCTGTGTTCACTCTGCGCTTCAGTCGTCGATGGAGAGCTTAACCGACGCAGCGGACAACTGCCTCTACGAAACCCTAGGCCCACTGTCCTCTTCCTTCTCCGGAGACAGCGGCCGGTCCCCGCAGCATCCGCAGAGCCCCGAGCTCTACTCGGTGTACCGGAACGAGATATCGCTCTCGTCGCCGAACCTCGCTTCTGCCTCCGCCGCCGCCTCTACGGATTTCTTCTCACTGAATGTGGATGCCGAGGCGGAGATTTTGGAGCAGTACGCGGCTCCGTCGCCTGCTCGGGAACCTGGACCGGAGACTCCGGCAGGGGCCGCTGAGTTACCGAGGTTGGAGGGCGTGTGGTTTAGGGGAAATAGCAGATTCAAGAGTCCCATGCTTCAGTTGCATAAAGGTGTTTCTTTTATATCATGCCGATGTATATCTCAATTTCATGCGAATTCAACTCTTTGTTGCAATTACATTGAGCTTTTTCTTGCCAAGTTTTTTTTTTGCCAGCGCAGGTACATTGAGCTAGTGTTAAATTAATTAGCTCGGTGTTTCTCTCTTGAATCATGTTACGTGCTCCTTTGAATTGCACAGACAGGAAGAATGCGGATGGGTAAAAGTAAAACTATCATAGATTTTGAAACGGTGTAACTGCAATGGATACTCGTGCCTTTTTGACAATATTTTGAAACGTTTTGTTAGATAGTTGCCGTCTGGTTGGCATTGTGTGGCTGGGCGAAAGTTTATGTTTCCAGATTCTCTTTTTTGATTAGTTTCTATGGTATATCTCGAGCCTTTATGGGTTTGTTGGTGGATGTCTTGTTGATCTTGACTTGAAGTATTCACTGGTGTTGGCTTCACAGAGATATTGGACTTCTGCAACTTCTTGTCGCCTACTCCTGAAGAGCATGCTCTTCGAAATTCAGCTGTAGAATCTGTTTTTGGAGTTATTAAGTATATATGGTCCAACTGCACTGTATGTTATTTCCCATCGTTGCTCTGACTTTTCTTCTTATTACTTCTGAAAATACCCTCCCAAAATCATTTTGCTGATTTTCCATCTCTAGGTAGAAGTTTTTGGATCCTACCGGACAGGATTATTTCTTCCAACAAGTGATATTGATGTAAGTTTATGGAGATTTATGCTAGTTAATCATTCACTGTTGGGCACTTTGTTGTCTTTAATTCTTAAAATTGTGTATTTCCTGTCAGCTGACTGTATGCTATTACAGGTTGTAATTGTTGGTTCAGGTATCCAATCCCCACAACTAGGATTATATGCCCTTTCAAGAGCACTATCACAAAAAGGAATTGCAAAGAAGATACAGGTGAGCAACTCTGAGATGGAGATTGCTATCTGTTTGAATGTTTCTTTGTTCATATTTAGAGCTTGTACTGTTTTCTTCTTCTGAGGCATTTCAAAATTTTTAGGTTATTGCGAAAGCACGTGTACCCATCATCAAATTTATAGAAAAGAAGAGCGGAGTTGCATTTGATATAAGGTATGACAATCTTTTGAAAAATACAATTTTCCTTGAATACATACATTGTTTTCTTTTTTTTGCTCAGTTGAACATATTGTGTTGTATGTAGAGTTCACAGACACAGAGCCTGAGTAAGTTTGCCTATAATTCTCACAAATACATGCACGTGATTTCCAGTAAAATGCTTGACACACTTCTTTTACTTGATTGACTCCCTTTCATGTTCTTGTTTCAACTTGATCATGTTGATGGTCCTTCAAATGTACATTAGTTTGCGTGCTCTTGGTGCCTTTTGATGGAAGTTCCTATTGCATTTCAATAAATAAATAAAGCACCTGCTTCAAGTTCTTTTACTGGTAGAAAAAAGTTAACCCGAGATTGTGCCTTTGAAACTTAAGCTGATGATGAAGGAATTGGCATAACTTTGTTAAGTATATGAAAGCAAGGTTGTGTTGATTGTTCTTGATGTTAACCCTAAATTGTGGTTATGATTCTTTATTGTTCTATTCCTGAGCTATTCAGGGCTTCTAAAGCTGTGATTATGACGTGAATAAAGTAGTGCTGATTTTGAGCTAACATCTGGTCCAGGTGTTACATTAGCATGGAATAATATCATCTCCTTATTAACTTGAACATTTATCTGCTATATAGCTGTTAAAGAATTTCGTTTGGTGCTTCAACTGCTCTGCTACTGTATTTGATTCTTTACAAAACTATAGCTGCATCATGTTCCCACATTGTTTATTAGCATAATGTATTGCTCTAATTGAGTGGTATTTGTCCCCTTCCTTTTCTTTCTCATAACAGCTTTGATGTGCAAAATGGACCAGTAGCTGCTGAATACATCAAGGTTCCCCTGTTCCTACGTTATTTGAATTTTCATATGAATCATGACCAACTCTGGTATTCTTGGTGGTCATTGTTCCATTTTGTTCAATTGATACTCTTTCCCTCATACTGGCAGGGTGTCATTTCTAAGTGTCCTCCAATACGACCACTGTGCTTGATCTTGAAAGTATTTTTGCAACAAAGAGAATTGAATGAGGTGCCTTCAACTGTTCTCTTTCAATAATTAAAAAAAATATAGAAACGGAGAATCTTCCTGTTTCAGTTTCTGATTTTGTTTGTCATTTGTCACTTCTAGGTTTATTCTGGTGGAATAGGTTCTTATGCACTCCTTACCATGATAATGGTATTGTTGCGGGTACGTAAAATTGCATTAACTTTGTTGCAATAGAGAATTTTAGTTTTTCTCCACATTGTCTGCATGCAATTTGTATATTTGGATACTCCAACTAGCTAATACATTTCCCAGGGTCTTAAGAAAAATTTTCATGAGAAGCATGTATATTTTTCTTCAGGTTAGGTATTGAATTGACAAAGCTGTGATAGTGATACATGTTTCAGTGGAAATACATCTTTTCCTCTCTGTTATCTGTTCTGGCCTTGTCATATAATTGTGCAGTTTGAATGCATAAGGCTCGCAATAATTCTGGTTCAGTAATTACCTTAGGCAATAACAAGCAGTACCTTTTTTTTCCCAATGAGCAACGGAACTCTTTGAGCAAACTCAATTGGACAGTACTATCTTTTTGGGGATCAATATGATCAGATGAACACTGTCAACTCAAAGGAAATGTATTCCAATTGATCTTCTTTTCATTGAGTTGTCTCTTTTCAGTAAAATCTATTTGATCTGTTCATACTAGTTGAATTGAATAAGTACCATTCAGGGGATATTCTGTCTTCAGTTTGATGTATTTCAGTCGTTTCATACCTATGGCTTCTTATTTCTTGTTGTGCACACGTGTTTCAGATAGTTCGTGAAAGGCAGGCTTCTCCAGAACATAATTTGGGAGTCCTGTTGGTCTGTGATTCCCCAGAATTTAATTGTTCTTCTCATTCTGGATACTAGTTAATATTTAATGAGAATATTTTATGTGGTTAAATATATTACTCAGTTCATTCAACATGATGCCACCAGTTTTAATATTTTAGTTTTTCGTTTTTAAATTTGGTCCTGAAAATTCATCTGCCTCTCTTCTCTGTGTTGGCAAAATAGATACACTTCTTTGATCTTTATGGGCTCAAGTTGAACACATCAGATGTCGGTATATCCTGCAGAGAGGGTGGCACATTTTTCTTGAAGAGTAGTAGAGGGTAATGAGATAATATGGACCAATATTTTTGTTTCCTTTTACTTTAGCTTCTTATTTCCTCATAAAAAATGATGCCTTGATTTTCATGTCCTAATCTCGATTTCTTCTATTAGGTTTTCGTCAAACACCAAGGGGAGGCCATTAATCTCCATTGAGGACCCACAGGTTGCTTCATAGAGGTTATATGTGCTTTAATGTAATTACATTATGATCTGTTTGGGAAGTGCTTTAACGTAATTACACTGCAAAAAATCATTGCTACAGCACCTCCTACTTCATTTTTTCCATGTCCTGTTACCTAATGAGATTTCACCCCTTAGAATTGACCGTTTTACTCTTCTTTCGACTTTTCATGAGTTTCACCCACCTTGAAGAGAATCTGTCCCTGAGCACGATGTATATCTGCTTGTTCTGATAGCTTATAAACTAGAGAAAATTTTTAGGTTTTTATTTTTTATTATTTCACTTCTCTGATTTATTCTCCCCTCTTCTGTAATGAATCAGGCTCCTGAAAATGATATTGGGAAGAACTCCTTTAATTATTCCCAGGTAGATCACCTGCTGCTCTGATTTATCTTCACTCTGTATCCTAAATTTTATGGTCAGAAACCGTTGTAAAGTAGTGTGATGGTAGGGTATCCCTTATAACTTGAATGAGAAGGGAGATATAGGGATATTAGTGGAAGAGCTTTAGGGTTGATGATATGTCATAATTTGATTGTCAATATTTATACAGATGACTTTATGGTTTCAGATACGGTCGGCTTTTCAGATGGCCTTCAACACACTGACAAATGCTAAAATCATTAAGAGCCTTGGACCCCACAAGAGCATCCTTGGAACTATAATTAGACCCGATCCAGTATTGCTGAAGAGGAAAGGAGGCCGCAGTGGGGAGGTCACTTTTGCAAGCTTGCTTCCCGGTGCTGGAGAACCCTTGGCGCCTAGCTACGGGGATGGACAGGACATCTTTTGCAACTGGCAGTGGGACGATGAAGAGGAACCACTTCCTCGAGGAGGCAGCATAGCCGAGCCAACTTCCTCGGGTAAGAGGAAGAGGAAATCCTCTACCTCAAAGAAGTCTGATAAGAGGGCCAGAATGGATGCAAACGGTGAAGTGCTGAAACACCGTGGGAATGGCGTGAAGGAGAAGACCTCTGGGAAGAAGAAACAGAAGAATCAAGCCAATGGTGGTATCAGACATCGCCGGGCTGGTTCCTCATCAAAGAGTTACTAGGCATTTTTGGTTTCCTGCAATTTTTGTCAGGGCTGATCGTAATGTTATTACTGTAGCAGTGTGCTCAGCTGCTCATTTTCTGTAATCGGCTAACGTTGTGCGAGAGCAATTCTTCAGTCGCTCTAATCTCGGCGCATGCGGAGGTCCAACTTTTACGCTGTGCAAGAGCAATTCCACCGGCATTTATATTTCGGTCTTAAAAAAATGAAAAATTAAAACATAGGGAAAAAATGGTCATTGTAACTAAAATTAAGGACTTTGTCAGCTAAAACTGCGGGTGCGATAAATTTAAAGAAAAATTGAGAACAGGTCAAATTCGATCTTTAAATCGATATGAAAATCTTGGCTGCCGCTCGCTGTGGCAGCTCAGTCCATAGTCGACAAACACACACGTAGTTGTCAACCAGAGGGAGCTCCGAGTTCCGACCGTGTAAATTGTGAGCCGGAATCCCATGTCTCTGTGTAAGACAACTTCTTCGTCTTCGTCGAGTTCCACCGCTAAGGCGTGGATCGTGCACGGCCTCCTCGCCGGTGCGGCGATTGCGGTGGCAATTGGTGCCCGCGCCTATCACCTCCGCAGATCCGGGAGGTTCCGGAGCCGTGTCCTCGGCATCATACCCGCCCGTTTCGCATCTTCCCGCTTCCAAGGCAAGCCTCTGGTTCAAATCCTCGGCAAGCCCATGATTCAGGTCGCCACTTTTGCTTCCGCTCTCCGTTTCTTTTCCATCGTTCACCTCTTCTTTAATCGAGTTGGTTAAGCTTGCAAAGCCCAAATTTTCCACTTTCAGATCGAGGCATTGTCCGGTGCACCTATGACTCTTCAAAGTCACTGGGTCTTTCTTGACGGGTCCCCCTTATATCCGTTATTGAACAGACATCTTTGCTAGATCTGATTGGCTTTTGAGTGGATGGTCGCTAATTATTTCGTCCTACAATGAGGACATTATCTCTCTTCCCCATGGTTCGGTTGCTTCGACTACTTGTTTATACTGATCTGAGTTTTTCTCTTACAGAGAACATGGGAGAGGGCTAAGCTAGCCTCATCCTTGGATTACCTTGGTAAGTCCTTCAACTCAACATCATACTGTCCTACTTGAGATGCCTTTAGTCTTTTAGTTTGATTTGAATTACAGCACTACTAAAGTGAAGAAACTCTTAAACTGTGGGATTGGGCCTGCGTCATGCCTCTTCCCATCAGTGACAGACTTGCGAAGAATAGACATGAAATTCCATTTTGTTCTAATCATGCTAGATTGGTATTGGTTCATATCCCAAACGTTCTGTTTTGCTTCCTGTTGCTCATAATTGACTTCTGTTAGTTATTGTGATTGATTTGATGTTCAGTTTTGTAACATGGTGCATTTTCTTGCGGCTATGCTCTTGGGGAGATTAAGCAATGTTTAATTCCCAGTTTTCTGAGAATATGTTCTACTATATCCTTTTGGTTATGACAACTAGGAAATTTAGAGCATGGAGTGAAATGCCCAATTGATCATTGCTCTATACTTTGAAGGCGTCACTTACTTTTACCTAAAGGAATTAGGTTTCATCATCGTAAGAAGTTAAAATAGCACATAGGCTTATGTGCTAGGTGTGCTTATTCATTGGTCTCACACCAGAAAGTCTGGATTGATAATGATATATGTATGTGATGTGTCCATCTTCCTTCACTTTCTGATATTGCTACAGTTGTGGCAACGGATGATGAAAAGATTGCAGAATGTTGTCGGGGATTTGGTGCAAATGTGATTATGACTTCAGAATCTTGCCAGAATGGTAAGTGTTCTTTTGTTTCTCTAGAATATGTAACTGATTTTTTACTGCTACCTTCTTGACCTGTTATATTCTTATAGGGACTGAACGCTGCAATGAAGCCCTTGAAAAGCTGGACAAGAAGTATGATATAGTTGTCAATATTCAAGGTGATGAGCCGCTTATTGAGCCTGAAATAATTGATGGGATTGTTAAGGCTCTGCAGGTGAATTTCCTCACCATTGAGCTGTGGGCTTGGTTCATTGTTCTATGAAAATTTCAGATTCTTTGCTTGAAAATGTCCCCTTCTTAGTTCTCTTGATATGTCAATTCTTGTGACATATGCTTAATTTTCTGTTTTGCTTGTATGTGAAAAATGTCTTTTGCATTCCATATTTCTTGATAAGAGCTTTTGACACCATACTTCTCTGCAGGAAGCACCTGATGCTGTATTTAGCACTGCAGTTACATCTTTAAAACCGGAAGATGCATTTGATCCAAATCGAGTTAAATGTGTGGTCAATAATCATGGCTATGCTATCTATTTTTCAAGGGGATTGATTCCATTTAACAAGTGGGTTTCGAGCTTCTTTTGCTGCCAATATACTTATTGCTACTTCTGTTTACTGTCTTTAGTTCTTTTTATTTTCTGATGGGGAATTATGTCATATGGATTCAGGTCTGGCAAGGTGAATCCCCAGTTTCCCTATTTGCTTCATCTTGGAATTCAGGTATTGGGTTTACATTCTCAAATTGGTGCAGATGGTTCCTTATATCTGAAAACAATTTTGGTTTCATTTTATGTGTTGATATATATATATATATATATATATATATATATATATATATTCTTTTTTTGTTTCTGCTGCCACCAGAGCCTTGATGCAAAGTTTTTGAAGATATACCCACAACTCCAGCCTACACCACTGCAGCTTGAAGAGGATCTTGAACAGCTTAAAGTTCTCGAGAATGGTTACAAGATGAAGGTATTGATTGGTTTTTTTCCCCACCTCACTTCACTCTTCCTCTTTTTCTATAATAGGAACTCCTTACAAGGTGCAATCAAGCTCAGCAAGTGCTTCAGAACAAGTTCATCATATAGTCGTGCTGTAATGTGGATCATGATAGAACCATTGGATGCTGTCTATTTTCTTGCAGGTGATTAAGGTGGACCACGAGGCTCATGGTGTTGACACTCCTGAGGATGTTGAGAAGATCGAGGCCTTTATGCGTGAGAGAAACCTGTCTTAATAAGTCTATAAATCCTTTGCTTGCATTTACTCGTTGCACTCTATAGGTCCAGAGCGGAATCTTGTCTGATAATTACTTATGAGGAGTTAATTTTGATAACTGGCCATAGTTGTTGTATTTGAGACTGCTCTGGAGTGCTGATCTGTGTTTATGTGGGATTTGTGAGAGTTATGAAAAATTGTGAGAATTGTCTCCTATTGTTCTATATTGGGTGGAGAGAACATCCCCTTCTTTCTTCCCCCGCCCGCTAAGTTCCCTGTACTTAGAACAGATAGAAAGAAAAGAAGAAACTTATAAGATTCGACCAAGTTAAGGCTGGTATGACTGTATTAGTTTCCCTTTTGGTTTAGCAATATAATCAGTTGATTTAATGTTACTTGAATCAAACTCCCCATAAAGAGTGTGGGGTTATCGGTTAAACAGTGGAAATTAACATTGACTGTTAAATTTATTATTATTATTATTTTTCTTTCTGAATAAGATAGATAGAAAATGGATTTTTCTTCCCCAGAAGGCTTGTTTTCTTGGGTGTCCGCTGATCTGTTAATTCAACTTGAGCTTATATATATATATATATATATATATATAATTGTAGATCTCCACAAGAATAAATGCAAATGGTTCTTGTCCTGAATCTAATTACATGCACCCACCAGCAAAAATAATGCGGTTCCCAAACTTTTTGGACCATAATTGATATTCCACTATGAGCTTCTGCACTAATTTAGGGAGCAATCACATGATATTCACGAATCTCCCTTTATTTAGGTATTGAAGAAATTGTAATTTATAATATTTGCATGGTTTTCGCGCAAAAAAAATTTCTTAACCTAATGACCCTCGGTAACCGCATAAGCAAGGAAATTCAAACCGTTGGCTTTTTTTAAAAAAATAATTAAGCAGTTTCGGTTAATTAGTGGGAAGGCCAATAGATTGCAGTTTATTCAATAAAATATAAAAAGCAGTGTACATATATATATTATATGTGTCTGCAGCTGAGTGGCAATCTAAGCCGACACGGCATGCACGGACTCCTGTTTTGAAAATTACACTTTTAACAAGAAAATAGAAATTCTAAAAATGTTTTCTGTCATTGTTTTTTTTTTTTGTATTCAGTTTTACCATTGTTTTTATTATTTAGCTTCTAGCGAGGATAACTCAGAGTGATTCGGTTCTGTACCTCTTGGTGCTCCGGTCTTGGTTGCCCTCGGGGTTGTTCTGTGGCCGGGTAAGCCTTCGAAGACCTATAAAAATGTCGAATTCGGGCATGGCGGGAAGAGAGGAGGAGAGGATGGCCACACACCATCACCACCCGCGCGGCCAAGTTCTGTTCTTTCTCCTGTTCAAGAAAATCATGACGGGTACTGTGGGGGTAGTCACTGGGAGGTACCCATCGAGTGATGGGAGCACCCAACTGGGAAGCATCACAAGGCAAAACAGTAATTGCAGGGTATGTTGTCTTCCTCGTGATCTTTATATTATAGCCTTCTGGATCGCAATGGTTGTTAAATCCAGCTTCGGCTTTAACCACGGAAACCCCTTAAGGTAAAGTGCTCATTTTATAGTCCAGTTTCGATCTTTCTTAGTTTTGAAAGGAAAGATTTGATGTTGCCCATGGGAACAGTTGTTTTTTTAAAAAAGTTTTCCAACTTCTGTAATGGTAGACTTTCACTTTATTTATAGCCGATTATGTAATACCTGTCCTCACCCGAACATGGCGTGCGAAATCTTGCAGCTAGAATTGATCATGTTCTCATGCTCAATCGGGATTCTTAGCTGTCAAGATGAACTGGAGACTTATTAAGGATTCATCACGGTCACAAAATAGGATTTCTATGGTGCAGTTAAACTGTGAGGCCTCTCTTGTGTACGTGCTGAATTCATTGTTATATGCTCCAACTGGTGATGCTTAGTTCTGTAGAACTAGACTAGAACACATTTATCCTAATTGCTGAATTTTGTAAAATGCTGAATCTGGTGTTTGCACTTTGCACAATCAACACTTACAAATAAGTGCTGTGAAGCAGCTAAAATATATGTTAATGTATGGATCTTGTGAAGGCACTACCAAAGCTTTAATCTATATTCTCCATCATTCATGTAATGGTTATACCATGGACTTTAGGCTGGCTTATGGATTGGACTACAAAGGAAATATATGCAGAGAGACAAGCATGCAATCCTGACCTCAGGGAGCTTGAACTCACTCAGATATTGGTTAAACCTTAAGTGTATCTGAGTGACTCAAAGGACAACCAATTTGGTCTTTACAATGCTCGGAGGAATTGCTAATTGGACTGCCCAACGCCATCTGATTGATGGTCTCAGTGGGGTATGTGATTATCCTGAAGGAGAAATTCACCTTTCAATGGATGATTGGATTGATTGGAATTTTGACTATTTTGAGTTCCTCACATGGAGATGCGAAACGCCTCTCTTCAACTTCGCGGCCCTTGTTATCCTGTCATATTTCCAAGTGTAAATTGTCAGTGAGATACATTCTTTCTTCTTCTTCCTCCTCCTCCTCCTCCTTTTGCCTTCCATTGGTCATTACAAGGTTGATCTAACCTCATATTTGCCCACAGCTCACTGGAACTGCCAATTTATTGCTCGTGCATCAAATATGTCTTTGTGGCAGTGGCTTAAGATGGGTGAAGTGAAAATCAGTGAGGCATCATTATAGACAAATCTATTCACTGGTCAATTAATGCCCAATCATCTGTCTTAAAGGTTCATAGTAATGAGCTGATATAGTAAAATCATGTTTTATTATCTGAATGGCGAGAAAGTAAAATCTTGCCAGGAGACATTGACTGATATAGTAATGAGCTGTGGACTGATGACCCTCCACTTTGCTAGTCAACACGTTGGAATATCTAAAATTTGGGATTTTCCAATTCAAGTAATGATCTGACCTATCCAATGAACTACTAATGGTTCTTCCATTTGCCCAATTTCTCCTTATAGTATCAACATAAATGCATATCATTGTTTATGTTGTAAAACAAGTATTCATACTCGAATCTGATTATTCAGCTTTCTATATGTCAGGATTTTAGAGATCACAAATCACTAATGCTTTCATCTTTCTATCAGCCAGATGGGTTTTACATGATTCAATCTCCCCAGTTACTGGTGAGCATAATCCATACTATCATGTATCAGGAAGGGTGGGTTTCTATTATTCTCTGGCCCCTATCCTTTCCCATTTTTCTGCTCTTCTAGTGCTGATTTTCTTTTATCCTTCACGAGCTGCAACATTTACATGTTGTTGCTATTCTCATGACATTTATCGCGGTCATTTCTGTCCTTGTATCAGTTGCGATTGTACGTTACATCCTGATGGCAACATCTGTCCTCCTGGCAAGTATATGCAACTGAATAAAAGAAGTATTGGATACATTTATCAGATTTGGTTTCTTTAATATACTCTTTTCCCCCCTTATGGTGCTTGATGTCGGTGCAGGTTGCTGCAAAGATTATCAAAGAAGTTCAAGCACTAATAATCTTTCCAAACATGCCTTACATCATCCTTGCAATTTTCTACATGTTCTGGTTATCAGCTACTCTGAACCTGTTTAGTTCAGGTCAGTTTCTTCAGAACAACTGCAGCTCCAACTGCAGTGCTTATGATCTACCCCTTAAAAGGTCAACCGTGATTGCTGCTGTGGCTACAGCATTCATTACACTCCTCATGTCACTGTTGCCATATTTTTTTCACCTGTTTGGATGCTATTAGGCTACACAGTTCTTCATAGCTTGCTCTGCTACAGTGATTTCCGGTTCTGTAGCTTCATATTACTGGGCTCCAGGTGAAATTTCGGTGAGATATGAGTAGCCCTATAGTTTGTGTCCTTGAAATTCCCTTTCCCCCCTCTTCCCTGAATAACTTGTTACTTTCCATAAATCATTTGGTGAGAGATTTCAGTCCTATTTTTCAGTTATCGTTTTTCTGCAATTCCTTTTGAATTTTTGCTTTTATATTTGACAATCAATGTCAAACTTTTGGTCTTCTGTTCAGAATATTTTTTTATCAAATGTTTTGTGAACTACTGTATTGTCATCATTTTTTTAGAGTGGAGAACTAGTGAACTCAAATCAAAAGTTGCTTCATTCTTGGATCAGATACTCCTGATCTATTCAGCTTTTCCCTCATGCAGATTGAATTTCCCTTTCTTCCAGTTTTTGCCTCAATGAAACAGCTTGTTAGATATAGCCTTTTGGATCTATGGCTCTCGGCTCTCTTGTTGTTCTGTTTGTGGAATCAATCCACTTCATACTCGAGTTAGTTCGTCACTAATTGAAAGTCTGAAGCTCCAAACCTGATGGATATTTTAGAAAGCTGGTGTTTCATTCTTCTCGGGTTTTCTGGGGCTGCATTGAGTGGACCATCGAGTCAGTAAATCACAAAGCCGATATTATGATAATCTTCTTGAACTCTTGTCCTACCCAAAACTAGGTTTAGTATGGTTGTGAAGACTCTTATCTTGATAGGAAACTACAACTGGGGCAGTGAGTGCCAGATTGCTCTTACGAACATTTTGTCTCCTGAAAGGACAGAAAACTGGAGCTCTTCCATGAAGCCAAAACACGTCAAAGATAGATTCTCATTCATGTATTCTCAGATCTCCTCTGAATTTTGCAGATTGCTATAACTGGGAAAAGCATCTGCAGGGCATCAGCAATGGCAACAGGACTGATCTTCGATAACATCCTCCGAAGGTATGATTTCCTTTATGGTCCAAAGACCCATCCTAGTTGTTTAATCAGTTGATTTATGAAATTGTTTCTGGTTGTCAAAGGAAACAATTAGTAATGGTAAGTAAGTTAATATAGATAAAGTCTCTCATTCTCAAATGAGGGGTCTCTACGGTTCCACTGCCGTTCAGTAGACTCAAATGTAAGAGTTGAATACACTACTACTGGCTGCCCGTTTCCCTTGCAAAAATTTTCATGTGATGGTTCTATCGTGGCCCATGAGGAGGACAACATGTCGTTCCTTTTTCTGTGTTTCTGTTACTTATAGTTCCTATGCATCGATCTCATTTTCTGTTTGTTCCCATTGCTGAGATAACGTCCGTAGTGTTTTAATCGCTCGATGCTTGCTTGCACTTGCCGGTGGCGTCTCTCGGAGTTCGTTCGCTCTGCCATGAAGGTTAACAACTTCGCCTGGAGCCTCCGGTATTTCCCTCCCAGGTGTGCCTGTGAAACCCATGTACGTAATGGGCCCCTGAAGGCTTGGACTCCAACCATCGATGATGGATTATTAGCCCACGGCTCCATCTATCTGCAACTATTCATCCAGAAACACTATCCGTTGTTACTTTCTCGAATCTAAAACATGTGACGCCCGTGATGTATACACATTTCTGAGGGCAGGAAAGCCCATAGGAAGAAGTCAGAGGATAGTTGGTGGTAATGAGCACTAAACCCGGTAAGCAGAAAACTCAACTTGTCCATGTGGGTCCAAGGACGATGAGCCTCCCGGTTGGACTCATTGAAGCTAGAGGTAAACACAATTGTGACGTGGCAGCAATAGATAGCAATACACGGCTCAGGATAATCAGAACACATCCGACGTCACCACCCGCGCCGCCCCAACCACCGGCTCGCAGCCTCTTGCCCTACTGTCGTTACGTGGATGGCTGTAACGTTGGGTGCTTTGACTTATACACCAGAAAATATTTATAAAAAAGAAGAAGAAGAAGAAGAAGAAAGTATATTGAGAGAGAGAGAGAGAGAGAGAGAGAGAGAGAGAGAGGGAGGAAACGTGAACCTGTCCACATCCTCGATTTTCATCGATGAGAATTTACTGTGTAAAAACACTGTAATCCTCATCCGATCCTCGTATTGCATAGTTAATTATGGTATTCTTTATATCATGAAGAGGAGGAGAAACGTGATTGTGGGCCTCCCTCCGCATAGGAATCACTGCAGAAGCTTTTTATATTTGTGTTTTCCTCTAATCACAAATTATTGTGATATTAAAATTTTGGAGAAAACAAAACCAGGGAAACTTGGGGTAAGGTAAAGGTGGGCTGCTGCAGCACCTTTTCTCCTCCTCCCACAGAAAACGCAGGCCGAGAAGGGTACAAGAAAACGGGGGAAGAAAAAACAGGGGAAGCGTCGCCAGCTGACTCTGCTCCCCGTCACTGTCATCATCATCTCCTCCTCCCTCCTCGCTCCGCCTCCTCCGTTTCGGATAAGGGAAATAAATAAAGAAAATGCCCCCTTTCTCCTCGCCACCCACCCAACTACACACGCATACATACATACATACATACATATATGTAATCCTCCTCTTCGCCACATCATCAGTGCATATAAATTATCTACATAATAACCGATTGAATGAAGATATAGTACTAGGAGCTCGGTCGATATTCGTGCCCATATATATTGAATGTGCACGCAAATATCCAACTACACTTGTTTAGGACTTGAACTAGTGAATACGATTAACGCTTGGGTTATGCTACGTGTGACGTAATTTACGATGTCATTAGTAATAATAGCTTGAAGCCTAGAATGGTGTACGGTGAAAGCAAAATGGGACGCAAGAAATTCAGGTCAGATGGGACAATTTAGGAATAATAGGGTTTTTCTTAATAATTTTATTTTCCCTTTAAAAAAATAAGAAAATATAAAAAATTTTAGGATAAAATTTATTTTAGGTTAGTAATTTAAAATTTATATATTATTTTAGAGATAGGGAGGAGAGAGAGAGGGGTGAAGGATGAAGATAAGAACGCGTCGAAGTACGAGAGAATCCTTATCTTAATCGACCCCGCAAGCCAATTCCCCCCTGACACTGGAATTTTTTCTTTTTTCTTTTTTTTTTGTTTTACGTATAAATAATAAGATAAAACTAATTTTCACCGATTACGTCAAGAAGTCACGTATGAATATGACAAATATGTCATGTCTTGTTGCTCAAATTGTACAACAGATCAATTATTACTCGTACGATTTTAGATATTAATTAATAAAATTTTAGGTTTTTGAAAGTATTTTTTCTCATATTAATAAAATTTTACTTTTTTTTTTAGTTTGGTATTTCATATGACATAATATCCGGGCGTATTTGTACACACGAGGGTTTGAAGTGACATTTTATGGGTATAACATAACAAATATTTTATTATTTAAAAAAGAAAAAAAAGAAGAAGAAGAAGAGGAAAATATGATTGTCGCCTCGGTGGAGATGTTCGGAAAGCGTCCATATATAAAACCCGACAGGCCCCTCCCTCAATCCCTTACATTTCCTGGGATCGACTTACCATTATTGGCAAGTACTCTGGCAGAGCTCAGTCGGAATACAGAAGAGAAGCGAGGGTTGAAATCATGCTGGCCATATTCCACAAGGCGTTCGCGCATCCGCCGGAGGAGCTGAACAGCCCGGCCTCCCAGAGCGGCCCGAGGCGGCCGAAGCTGCCCGACGAGACCCTAAAGGAGTTCCTGTCCCAGCACCCCCACAACACTTTCTCCATGAGCTTCGGCGATGCCGCCGTGCTCGCTTATGTTCGACCCGAGAGCCACTTCTCCCATCACCAGAGGTACCGTTTAACTGATAAATGATAGAGCTCACGTCTATCGAAATTGGAGCATGTATGCATCCCTCATCGCGGAGTTGATTGATGTGCATGTGTTCTGCTGGTCGGTCTACACATCTCCTACGATTTGTGTTGTGACCTGAGACTGGAAGTTTTGACTTTTCTCGCATTTGCAGTCAGAAGAAAGTGAAGTTTAATTCATAATCGAGCTCTATAACTAGCTCTCCTAGTCTGGCAGCAGTTTGATGTTTTCTGTGGATGTATTGGCCATCTTGCTCGACCATCGGGCAGCTCGACTGTATTAATAATCCGAATTCTTAGCACCCGATTTATCTAAGAGTGGAATTTTTATTTTCTGGATGATAAAGATCTTCTGAGTTTATCCCAAGTAGTTCTGAGCGTTTGCAATGATTTTGGTTGGAATTGCAGGCTGTTCTGTGGGTTCGATGACATATACTGCCTGTTCATGGGAAGCTTGAACAACCTCTGCTCCCTCAATCGACAGTACGGGCTGTGCAAGGGCAGCAACGAGGCCATGTTCGTGATCGAGGCCTACCGCACCCTCCGGGACAGGGGCCCTTACCCAGCTGATCAGGTGGTCAAGGATATGGAAGGCAGCTTCGCCTTTGTTGTCTACGACAGCAAAGCCGGGAGTGTCTTCGCTGCTCTGGTACACTTCCAACTTAGCTCTCTCTTTTTCCGGGTTTAGTACTTCTCCTATATCCGATAGAGTTATTCCGATCTACCCCTTTTGCTTCACTCCAAACCGACTCCGGTTGCAGGGCTCTGATGGTGGAGTGAAGCTGTACTGGGGAATCGCGGCGGATGGTTCGGTCGTTATATGTGATGACAAAGAGGTGATTAAAGCGGGCTGTGCGAAATCTTACGCACCCTTCCCAACAGGTATAGGAGTAGTTCGGGTTTGTCTTCCTGAAGGTTTTTGAGTTTCGATTGAAGGAGATCCTAAACATCCTGACATGTTGACTGATGTCTGGATGGTCGGTCTGTAATGTATGCACAGGGTGTATGTTCCACAGTGAGGCAGGGCTGATGAGCTTCGAGCACCCGATGAACAAGATGAAGGCGATGCCCCGGGTGGACAGCGAGGGTGTGATGTGCGGGGCCAACTTTAAGGTCGATGTCTACACTCGAGTCAACAGCATCCCTCGCAGAGGGAGCGAAGCGAACTGGATGGACTGGGACGAGCATTAGGAGTGTTGACCATTGGAGTCGAAGCTCTCCCATGTTAACTCTATCCCCTACAAGCTTGTGAATTTGTCTGTGGTCCTTGTGATCTTGTTGTACTGAGACTTTCATCTGGCAATCGGGTTTCTCCTTCGTATAGAGATGTGGCACACTTCCCAGCATTCTCAGTTATTCCGAGTACTATGTACGGGCTTCTTGATCTGGTTTAGCGTAGCTTTATGACCCCCCCTTGGATTCATAGAAGCTGCGGATCCCACAACTTCGTCGGCTATCTTAGCAAATTTCTAGCCATCTAGGATGTGCAGTAGGAATACAAAATCCCTATTGGGGTCAAAATGGTAGATAATCCTAGCTACTGTTCCAAGCCGTTGCAACTTCGACGCCGAATGATTCAGTCAATTAGTGAAAGTAGAGAGAAGATCGAATTTATTATATAAGACCTCAATAGACCAAAAGCAGTGGACCTCCCGAGATGGTAGACCGAATTATTGTCAACTTGTTTGTCTTGGAAGCCGCGTTATGGAATTGCTTGCACAGGAAAAGAGCCATCGGCTGTTCTGTAATCAAAATCTGCTTTACAAGCTGACTGTAAGCAAGCAACCACCATGCTCTTTCCTTCCCTTTTCTGTCTTTCTTCTTTCTTTTTTCTCCAGTTATCAAGTAGCTTCCAACGGACCTAGAAGACAGCATAAAAGTGGGCTTAGATCAATGAGAACCAAATAAAAAATTTCTTAATTCCATATAAAAATGATGCTGTTGCACTCAAATCTTTCCCCCTTTTCTTTCCTTTTCCTGTAAGCCAGACGGGAAGTTCACCCATCAATAGCCGACTCGATTATGAGGATTAGATTTCCGCTAATATTTTTTAATTGCCTACACTCTATTTGAGAAATTAAGATTGATGAGACCAGTCTGGGATATTTTGGGGACAGTGGTCGTGCCGCCATTCTTCTGGGCGAAAGAGGTCGAGAAATGGTGTTGCAACTTGTGGTTCAGATGTTTGCAGCTTACTCCACTCCTCTTTAATTGCCTGGTGGAACGATCACCAAGAAATATCCACTATGACCAACTGATTCTGGAGCCTGGACCAGCTATGATGTGTGTGTCATGGCATGGACTGTACAGGATCCACCATTGATATGACGAGCTCGAGTTAAGGATAGGAAGGAAGATAAAGTTCGGTTGTTTCGATTATATAATGCTGAATATACATTCGTCCACATGTTCTCGGTAAAGTATAAGTCACAAACTTCTTTGATTAGTGGGGAGGGGAAGGTAGAAATGGTTTGTGATACAGAAAACTAACCAGTAGTATGTTGCTGAGGTTCTTGAGAGAGTCCTGCCTCCGTCCGATTTTCCTGATCTCATTTGCACACAAACACACACACACACACACACACACACACGGCGAAAGGATGTAGAGGATTAAAAGAATTTTCAATTTTTTGAATTGAATATAATCTTTGCCAAGCTCACAACTCTAAAATTCATCATTACAACAAGAACTTTCTCCTTTTCTTCTTGTGACAATCTACTTTCTTACTCTTGAAGCCAGGCTGGGATGGTCTCAATCTGCACCCCATACCTATCAGATCACGACCATGATGGCAAAAAGACGGGAAAAAAAAATCAATAGAACTTGAGCATATTACATATCCCTCCCCCCAAAGTATCCCCACTATACAACATTTCACCAATCCAGGAGAAAATACACCGCTCCCATGTATACTTATCAAGGTTGTTTTCCCTGATTTCAAGACCTACCCTTCTGACTAAATTTGAACAGGCAGTCCAAAATTCTGAAAAGTCTTGATCTTGCCTCGAAGCCCAGCAGTAACAACCACCAAACCCCAAGCCGACATGTTCTCACTCACCCCATCGGAGAAATCTACACTAACATGAGGGCTTCGGCTCCTTGCAGCTGAAAGAAGCTTCTCCTCAGGCCAAGTAGCAGAAATTCGGTCAAAGAAGTAACTATTTGATGCACTAGATAACATTCCATGGAGCGGGCTATTGCTAAATCCTGAGGCGGCTATCGAGCCATTATCTATGCTATGGTTTTCCTCAACAGGCGTTGGTGGGTGATTGACTGTAGATGCCTCATCAAGATTATTAGAGTCAAGGAGCAGTCCATTATGTTCCAAGGCATAAGAATCGGGGAATCCCCAGGAATCAGCCATCCCAGGCCAAGGAATAGCCGCAGATACATCCTGACAGTGGAAGTGTTCATATGACTGCGTTACAGTAACCCCTTTGCTCCTGCTTGGTCGGGAATCAGCTTCATGCTTCCACACATAAACATAGGAATCCTCACTCGCTGAAACAACATACTTTCCATTGGCTGTGAGGAAGGCTGAGATTTGGCTGTTTGTGTTGCGAAACCCTGTAGAGACATGGTGAACTGAATATTAAACAATCGGAGTTTGGCCACAGATTTATATCTTAAGGGATGGCAAGAAGTATAAAACATTTCTACCTTTGAGCTTGTGAACCAAATCAACACTGTCAACAACCCGAACTCGTGAATCAGCAGAGGTTATCAGAACTTCAGCTGAGCTTCTCGGGGCAAACTGTACAATAACCATACATCAGGCCAAAGGGGATGACTGAGTAATGCAATTGAATATCATCTGAATATATTATCAGCTTTAAAGGTATCCAGATAATTTATTTATTGGACTTTTCAAAGAGAGATAGGCACAAGGCTAGTTTATCACCTGGAAGCCAGTGATTTTCTTGCAATGGGCTTTCTTCTTCTTATTCTGCAAATCAATTTGACACTTCTGTTGCAACTTGTTTTCTGTAAGCATCATATAAAAATTGATGAATAAGAATCTTAAGAAAACCATGTGGAGACGGGAAGAGAGCAGAAATCACACAAGTCAGATTTATCAGCATATACCAGATGTATTGTATAGATGGCAACTCCCCTTGTATGAACCAACTAGTGCACCCTATAGAGCATCAAAAACAAACTTCATTGTGATTCTGAGGGTTATCCAAAGAGCAATCTTACCATCATGAGAACAGACTGTACAATTTTCCTGAGACTGACCTGGCCATCAGGAGTATAGCAGGCTGCAGTGACCATCTCACGAAGATCATTCCAATCAACAACTTGTCGATCAGGGATGCTCCAGATGCGAACTTTGGCATCCAGGGACCCGCTTATGAAATATCTATCATCAACAGGATTAAACTGGATGCAAGTTACTGCAGAAAAGCATATTCAGTTAAGATAATAGAATCACCAAAAAAACATATAAATACTTGGAAGAGTGGGTAAGATATGGACAGATAAAAGTTGTGTTTGAGATCCCAAAGTGCTCAGTAAGGAAAAACATCTTGCACACGTCATCATTAAGGACTCCATTTTTGCTTGAAACACAAAAATTATACAGCTCACACATTGCAGAATTGGTCCCATATACACACCCTTTCACATGAAACCAAGCATTCTCAAGCTAGAATTGCACAAATCTGCAGAACCCCCAGGCTTTGCTCCACTTAAAATTCTCTTATTTCAGTTTTCCCTTTTTGACCTCGTGTCTTATTCTTACTTGCCACTCAAGAAAAATAAAGTGTTCTATCAGAGTAGTAGCTACTATGTATATAATTTAGACAAAAACCTAGTGAAAAGTGCTCACCATAGTCACTATGAGAAAATACTTTCAAACAGGTCTTGCTAGACAGGTGCCAGAGGCGCACAGTCTTATCCATTGAAGAAGAGAGCAAGTGCTGGAGGCAAAGAGAAATCCCCATGAGAATCAAATTTAAGAGACCATTCCAGCATGACATAAATAGATAGGCGTTTTATTTCACTGAGCAACCACCTCAAGTCTGTAATGCACAAAATAGAACAACTGCATCTTTGGCAACAAGAATCATAAAACCTCTTAACTAGAAAAAAAGAAACAAATAAAATCTACAGAGGATTTCTAGCCCAACAATGACTTAAGATTTAAAAGGAAATTGTTGATAAAGAGCATGAATTTTAAAGCCCTTATTTGAGTTATCAATTGATAAATTTGCAGAGACCAAGGCCCAATTAAAATTTGCTTGAGTAATTAGAGTCCAATCATAATCAGTCTACTACCATTGACTGTCTGTTAGCTTTGCAGTAATAACTAAATCTACAATGACCTAGTAGTTGGAGAAGGGGCTGCAAGAAATAGCAGCAAAGGCCTGTACCTTGCATGACTCCTCAAGAAATTATAATTTGCCCCAACTAATCATAGAGTCATAAAGTTCTACTAGATTAGAGGTAATCACAAGAATTAATAGCAAATATTCAGACGGGTAGTTTGGAATCTACCCAAGAGGGAGTATAAAACGGGGATGAGAACAATTCAGCAACTCAGTTTTGCTGAAACAAAAAGGTAGTGATTGAGGTGTTGCTCAAAGAAAGAGAATCCATACAATTTTTTTATATATGGCTACTGATTTCTGACCAAATTGTGCCAAGAAACTATCTGCCACTAGTATCAGTTCCTTCTTCTTCTCTTTTCATTTTTTCTTCTTTTTTTCGATACAGACTATGCAAAATTGCACAGTTTTTCTTCATCACAAGCTACTCCAGATAAATGAACAAATGCAACAATTCTCCGAAGGTCACTGTGAGAATCATGAACATTGACTTCTTCATCCTGTCAGTTCCTACCTAGATTTCTGCTTTGATTCCATATGAACCAAATAGGTCTTTGCTTGGCTCAACTAAACTAGTCATCAGAGAGCAGTAGAAGAATAGGAAAAATGCGTGACTAAGGTAGTAAACCATTGCCATTCTGCCAAACATAATCAAGCCAAGCCATTCACTTGCTCGCACTCAAGACTGCATCTAAGCAGGAAAATTAGAACAGAACCGGATACAAACAAAATTTTACAGACCTGCGATTTGGACCATGAGAGGTCGAGTACAACATCTAGATGTCCCTGGAATGAACAGAAAGGCTTCTCTGAAAGGGCAAAAACTGTCTCTGGTACCACAACATGGTCAAAGTTCATGGATTTCCTGCTTATAGATGACCTTCCCCTTCTCTTCCTCTCCGGAAGGTTTTCCAGGGTAGGCGCAAGTGTAGCCGGTTCGGGCGACCCATTAGCCCAGAACATTAACTGGTTTCCATCTTCTGGTCTTTCCGATAATAATTCTCCCTTTCTCTCAGATTCCACAACCTGCCAAATGTGAATGACACAATCCTCCCCTGCGCTAGCAAGATATCTTCCATCCAAACTGAACTTGATGCTCCAAATGGACCCACTATGGGCCTGTATCTCTTGGCTCTTGTAAAGGGCTGTGAGCTCCTTGCACGATTTCCCATACTGCCTCACCTTCACCCTCTCAGGCCCATGAAATGATGAGTCTTGACTATCATCTGTTGCTGAGCTCGACCTCTGCCCACCCTTTTCTGATAACGTGTCCTTCTCATCACTGCTTCGCCTCTCCTTATGACCAGAGCCGCCTGCTGTCAAGCTCGCCTTGCTCCTGAAGCTCTTAAACCAACTGCCCTTTTTCTTCATCTTTGAACCGATGCTGACTCCACCATTTGTCCCTAAATCTATGCTATCCCTGTAACCATCCTCCACATTTTGCCTCCTCATCAACTCCTGCACAATCGGCGACTGCCCAACAGTAACGTCAAACTCTTCGAGAGTCAGCTGCCGGTCGGTCCCAAGTTCCTTAACCTTAAGCTGGTTCCAAGAGCTACCATCCTCTCTAATCTCATCCACAACAAACCTTTTCCCATTGTCAAGATCCTTAATTGTACAAAAAGCACTCTCATTCACCTCATCACCTTTCTTCTCATGCCTCACATTGCCATCAAGAGCCTTCACATTGCCCGACCTGTGCACGGAATCACCATTTGAATCCGCAGTACAGACCGAAGGCTCAGCCTTAATGTCATCTACCCTCCGAGAATTTCTTGCAATGGGGGGCTTATTAGGACTGGGAATCAAAGGACCATTACAAGCAAATCGAACACCATTGTTCTTGTTACTATGGCTATTATTACTACTATTTCTGTCGTGAATATTTACAAAAGAAGCAGTACTGTCATCAACCGAAACAAAGGAAGAAGAGCAAACAGGAGCAGCATTATCACCCGGAGCCAAATTCCGATCCACCGAACTCTCTGACTTTGACCGGAGAATCATGGAGACATTGCCACAGTTCTCCTGAGCCCTCAATCGATCAGATGAGACTGACCGAGCGAAATCCCCGCTGAGCCCCATCTCACGGAGGAGGCTGGACCGCCGCTCGGACACAGATGAGGGCTGCGAAAGCCAAACATCATAGCCAATCGTGGGGAGCCTCAAGGGGCCAGTACTGGGACTCGGGCTGGCGTCAGGCTCGGGGTCATCAGTGTCGGAGTTGGAGCAGGAGGCGGAGGAGACGATGCGATCGAGGGACTCGTAAAAGCGCTCTTCCTCCTCGTCGTCGGTGGCGGCGGCAGCAGCAGCCTCACTCGGGGCGGTGCTGGTCATGGCATCCGCCACGTGTCGGGCATTTTCATTTCACAAAGAAATGAAAATGCCCAGAGAAGCCCCACGGGATGGGATCGACCGCCCTACAAACCCGATTTCCGATGGTGGGTTCTCGGATCGGAAGAAAGCCAAGAAATGGGTCTAGGGAAAGATTGAGACTTTGGGGCAGACTCAGATCCGATGACGATTGAAGAGGGCGGAGCCACTCTCGTGGGGGAAAACTGTGGTGGTGGGGAGGTAAGAAATTCGGGATTTGGTCAGGTGATTGATGCCTCCTGTGTGGGGGTTAGACGGGAGAGTACTCTAGTTTCTACTTTGGATTTGGGCTGAAACGGAATCGACGTGTGAGTGGGCAGACGGGAGTCGTGACTCCGTGATGGAAAAATGATTTTGTTGTTCGTCTGTTAGCCTTTTTCGACGCCGTCCGGTATCGTTTGGGAGGTGAACTGCGACGAAGGAAAGGAAGGAGTTGAAAACCAACCCAACCCCACCCCCCACAACAATAAATAAATAATAAAACTCTCTTGAAAAAAAAATAATTTCTTAGATATATATATATATATATTCATGTTTATTTCTTTTTCTAAAAAATAAACACGGGAATTTTGACATTTTGGGGGCTCCATGAGAAGTCGATGAATGAGAGAATAATCTCTGAATCTTTTCTTAATGACCCCATTTCGAGAATCTATGGTAACTTGAAAAATATAGAAAATAATGCCAAAAAAAAAAAACAGTTTGCTGCATCAGTAGCCATTTTCATCGTTTTGTTGAACTTATGGTCCCTCTCCTTGGAGCGCCTCGTACTCGGTCAGGGTTACAGACGTGACGGATGCATAGGGCGGCCGGATTTTTTTTTTTCCCCGTAAATCGTCGGATCACATGACCTTTTCGGCCATATCTTTCACACTCAAGAAACCAGACCAAAAGAATCAGTTTTAGGATCATGAAAAATGGCCAACTTCGGGTGCAGCTGACGCACTGATTTTTAATGAAAATATCATGTCAACATATTCTTATTTATAATCAATTAGGGTAATGGTGAGATATTTGAAAATAAAATTTTTTAAATCCATGCTAAAAAATTTATTATCAAATATATACAAGTGGAATCGTGAAAATTAAATATTAAGTTTATAATTATAATTAATAGAATAAAATATTAAATGTAATTATAAAATTCATGGCAGTCTTAAATCTCGCCCACTGAATCTCATTTTCTTAGATGATTTTTTTATTTAAAAAATTATCCAAATTTTATATGAAGAGTTAAAAACCCAACTTTTTAGGGGTTTTCCAGTTCTTCGTTTCTTGGTTTTTTCCTGTCATCCGTACACAGTTATGTCACAATTTTTTTATCCGAATTAACCCACTAGGATCTCAATTAATCACACGGCGCCCATATTTCTCAATTTCTTTTTTGTGTATGTACTTCCATAAATTTATTGAACTACCATTAATTCATATTTAAATATATTTAATTTATTTAATAAATAAAATTATTATAATATAAATTATCTTCATTTATAATATTCAAACTAATATTTTACTTAATGGAAAATATGTTAAACTAACTTATACAGGTTACGTTAGATGAAATTGAGTCAAATTTGTAGAATAAAATGTACTCAGCCATAGAGGGAATCAGCAATCTTTAAATTTTTCCTATAAAAATTAGGATTGAGATTGTATGAAATGATTAAATGAGCACTCGTGTAAGGAATTCTTATTTTACCAATACAAGAAAAGAAAAATCGATCTAATAGAATGCGAATATGAGATCCCTAAAATGCAATTAAAGTTAAAAATATAAAATAGAAAGCTATAATTATTATTCAATTTCATTCCATTTCATTCGATTCTGTCCCATTCAAACATAAGACTAAGATTTATTTCCTTTGGATTTATTTAATTTTGTCGAAGATGGGGTTTTTCCCTCCTTTTATGGTAGGGGCGAAAGGGAACTGGCCGGTTCGACGGGTTCAACTAGAACCAACCTCTCACCTGGTATAGTTCCTATAAAAGATCCAATTGTACTTTTAATGAGGATAACCTCGGTTGAATCGGCTGGTTCCCTGACTAATTGGTGAATCCAATTAAACTGTTAAAAAAATCGACTGACTTAAAATTTAAAAAATAATAAAAATTCTGATCTGATTCGATTTTAAAAACTAGAGATAATAGAATGGCACAGCAGAGTGAATTTTATAAAAGTAATTTGAATTACTTAGTATTGCCTTTCCAGGCCCAATCTTGTCATCATCATCACACCCTTTTAACGAAAGTTTTAACTTCAAATTTCTTCCAAACATGCCACAAATGTTTCTAGGTCTGCTAATACAATTTACAAACATATAATGTTATATATATATATATATATATATATATATTATATGCGCGCGCGCGCACACACACACACACACGCTTTCCAGTTCATATCTATGTTTAATTTTATAACCAAAGGTAAGAGCCCTTATGATTAACTGATTCTACAATTCTTCCTCCCAAGACAAAGCAATAAGTGCGATTGCGCTGAGCTCCACGCCACTCGTCAATCTCTCGCACGCATGGTTTAACTTGGAGAGTTACCTTTCTCATGATATGGATGATCCGTGTGATGACGGCGAAGATATGAGCAATGCAAGAATGTACAGTCCCGTGATCACAATGCAATTCTCCATGAGAATTTCAAGTACCACACAGAGGACTCTGATTCTCCATCAGGGTGAGAATACCGAAATGATTTCAGTACAACACCGCACCAGTAAACAGCTTCGAGGATAACGGTCCTCTTTGGATGCACACATTTGAAATCTTTAAATGTAAGCTTTGGGGAGGGGAAGAAGCAAAGAAAGTGGAAGAGGGGAGGTGGCTGGCGGTGGCGGTGGCGGTGGCCCGGTGGGTTGGCCACCTCATACGAGACGACGAGGAAGGACATGGGAAAGAAATTAAAACACAGAAGATCATCGGAATTGAAATTATTGGAGGCTGACAAGACGGACAACTAGGGTTTTTTTTTCTTTTTTTTTCAATATATTTTCTTTTATGCTTTGAAGTTCCATGGACTAAAATATGACAGAAGTTAAAAAAGGAAATAAAACATGATTTAAGTTAAAAGAAAATAAATCATAGATAAATTTCTCCAAACAATAATCGAATTTAAATTTTTTTAATTTTAAATTGATAATAAAATTACCATATTAGGATCTCAATTTGTGAGTTTAGGATTTTTATTACTTGTTGATGTTTAATTAATGATGAAAGGGAAGATTAAATTAAAGTAATGGCAGGCACATGAGGTCTAAAGTGCGTCAGGTGAGCTCCACGGCAAGCCAGTGCTCTATATATAATCATTTCTTTAACACCCACATCCATCCATAAACATATATATGTATACAGTACATATGAACTTGACATTTTTCTCTCTTGGGTGATGGCATTTTGATCGTGATCATATCAAACGCTGGTAATTCCAATATTTATGCAGATTGGTAGAAGAGTCGATCGCATTGTTTCAATTTTCTTAGTTTTCTTCTCGTTAAATCATGTATTATTCTCCTAAATATGGTAAGATTTCAAATTTCGAATATTAATAGCCGTCTAAATGTAAATTAATCTACTCGAACTTGGATCGGTGAAACCAAACAGGCTTCGAAGCTGAAATGAGACATTCATGCAGAGAAGACAAAATCGAGGGTTTGGATGCATGCGTGCGTGGGTTTTGTACTGGTTGACATTCCTTGGCGATCTATACACATACATTATTGATATGCAAAAACGTCTTTGCACATCTCTATATTTCTTATTCAGTGTGCATATATACATGTATATATATATATATGTATGTGTGTGTGTGTGTATCCATACTAAGTCAACTAACAATATCGAGTCTTCCCCACTATCATTTTACATTAACCTAACGGAGGAGGAGAAGCTGGCATAGTCTTCCTTTAGGTGTTAACCATAATAATAACTTCCAAATCGATTTTCTTTCCCTATAGAATTTTATTGAATATAATTTTTTATTTATAAAATTTAAATTCTATATATATATATATATGGAAAGGGATCATGTGAATTAGATCAACCAAGTGATGTTGATCTTTCTTTAAAATTTTATTTTATTTTTTTATAAATGGGTCACAGCTTCAATTATTTGTATTAAACGTCTAAGCCCACGAGACATCATATTATTTATAATAATAATAATATTATTATTATTATTTATCAATTAAAACCTTGTGAAATCTAGACAGACCACGTGGCTTTATTCTCCACACAGCCTGTTATTGAGATATCATGCCCCGCATTTCCCCCACTAATAATTAATTAATCATTTCAAATCACAATTTCATGATGTGGGTCTGAAGCAATAATGCTGACTTTTGCCCGATTGTGCTCGGCTAATTAATCCACAAGTAGGTTATAATTCAATCGTGGCGGGATCGATTATTCCTTCAAGCACATGAATTGTAAAACGGCAACATGGGGCCGTTGATGAAGAAGACTAAATATCGACAGCACGTGAACTGTTAGAAAAGCTGAGACTCAGTGCGAAAGAGATTGTGCGTTTTGCTAAAAAAATTATTAGAAATTTTTGCTTGAGTTATCAGGAGGTAATCTTCGTGTTGATGGAATCTCATCCATGAAAATTGATGGCAGGGCAATTCAGGCAGTTGAACTAGCAGCTCCATCAAACGGACTTGGCTGCTTCTCGACCGTCGACTATCTCCTTACGGTCAATGATCTCGGATTCTCGATAGCTTTAAATTGATCTGACGGCAATAGTCTCGACTCGAGAGAGGACATATTCCCTGAGAGGGATGATACCCAACTTCCATAAGAAGTTGAAGTTAATTCAAGAAAGAGGGGTAGCATCGAGCACGCGAACTTAAACCTCATACGCAAATACCAATTAACTGAAAAAATAATTAGGTCATTAATTAGGTTTAAATAAAATTAAATAATTAAGGTGAGACCTTGAGAGCATGTGGCATTTCTGCAACTAATCAAGCTTTGGAGAGACAGTGGCAGCTCAATAAGTAGGCACTTGTTTTAATTATTATAAAAAATGCAGGCTGTCATTTTCCGACATTTTTTTCTTTAAAACAATCATTTTCATGTACACTCTATATAATAATTTTTAAAATCGGACTGAACTAGCTGGTATGACTAGTTCATCCGAATACTAAGTAGTTACCGAGTCTAGTTTACTCAATTAATTCAAATGCACTTTAAATTCAGCTCAAATCCATTTAAACTAACTAATTTTACTTCAACCGTCAAATCCAATTCTTGCAAATAATCAAAGCTTTGGAGAGACAGTGGTGGAAAAATTCTACGGAGTAAATATCATACTATATGATACAAGAAAGTACCAGTGCCGCATTTGCCATGCAAGCCTTTTCGATCAGGTCGGTGGAGCCGGATCCTTCACACGAGGCAGCTGGTGCAGTTGGATGAGCTGTGGTAGGGGTGAACATCAGTGTATTGCCAAGGGCCATGAGCTAATTAAGACCAATCTGTAAATTCAAGTTCTTGGTCGTGCCATTTGGGAGACCATTACATTGATCCTAAACGTTGATGAATCGGACATTTCATGGATAGTCCGAGATCCTCGATGTATCATATTTGAGGTAGGAGAGTGGTGGGCTCGAGACTCAGATAACCTGAGATTGATTCGAACTCTCATGCCATGCCATTTTTTTTAGATGAATAGATTTATATGGGCCCTTGAATGTGGATGGGAACCGGGGCATATTTGGATTGGAGAATTTGGATTAGGTAAGGAGGGGATAGATTCAGAGAAATAAGTAAATTAATCGTTTCGTTATTTTTAAATGAGGAATTTGGATGAGTGATTTATCCCTTCGAATTTCTCTAAAAATGGGGTATACGGAGGAATAAATGACAAAATTATAACAAAACCCTAAATCCAAACGTAGCCCTTAGTGCTACTGTCATGGGACCAATACGAGACACAACTTTTTCCATATCCCTCTGACGTCGACACCCCACTTGCTGACCAACCGTACACTGCATATACCGTCAAGGTTGTTCGATCACAGAACTACAAAAGCAACACAGAAGAACACGAGATCATAATTAGAAAAAATGTAACTTGTATTTACAAATATCATAAGTACACGAAAACTCAACCCTATATCATAACACTTACACGTAATCACACGAGTATATGCCTCACTACTTCTACTCCCCACCCGTCTCGTGCCTCCTCTCAAGAACACTAGACTACTTACTCCAACCGGGCTTCCAGTCCCTCGGAGTCTCTAGCTCTCTATGTCTCTCATATGAGAATTATGAATGTCTACAAAAATGAAACTGACCCCTTTTATATAAAGGAGCCTGGCAAACTAGGTATAGTAAATGATATATTTGAATTCCTTGATTCTCTCAATCAGATCTCAGTCTGCCTAATCTCGACCATTGATCTACAATCTCCAAGATTATTTCCATAATAGATTGATTTGACATATCTGATGAGAATCTTTCCCTGATTGTCTACTTGACCATGTACAGATGACTTGGCGCTGACTTAGCATCATCGATCTAATCCACTCTTCTCCAAGGCTCATGCCAATGATCGCCTCCCACAATCACAGCCGTCAGATCGATATTATAGCATCCAACAGTGCTCGAGTATGGTCAAGAATTTATTCCATCCTTACAAGTAGTCAACTCACTAGCCACTAAGTGTTAAGCATCCCCTTAGCGTCTGCCACACATACTAAGTAGTACGCACTCCTTGGGTGCTTGTGCTCGATCACATCTTGTTCACATCATCATCACCCATACGCGCATTTGCCAACTTGTGAATTGTGACACTCCATGGCCACCATTTGATCCCTCAGCCCCATTGCGGAGCCTCGATCGATTATTCGCTCCACTGGTGCCTCTACGCATGCTTGCTTGACCATCTCCATGCTTGTCCGCTCTTGGACCTACAATTTGTTCCAACACCTTACATGTGTTAGTCCGCACATTGTCGCGTGCTTACTATGCACTACCACTACTCCAAGGTATGATTTGTGGCACGTATTCTCTAATATTAGAGCTCAAGGGTCTAACATCTATGGTGTCTCGACCATCCGCGAGCTCATACAATTGGGTCATCATGAATATCCAAACAAGGAATAGTTTCCTGGTTTAGAGATCATAATGTCCACATGATTTATGTCGCTCCTAATCAATGTAGATTTGAAAGTTTACTGTCTTTCCATTAACGTTCTAATTGCGAATAAATTAATTAACACAGGAAAATTGAGAACGTAGATCAGGATGTGTCTTACTCTGTCAAATTTGAAGTTAGGTTGATTTCATATCACAACAACAACCGTGTGTTAGGGCGCAATCTCGGGTTTTCATAGTTTTCTCGGAATCGTGCCCTGCTCCATGACAATATATTTCATAAAACGGTTATATAATGTTAATATAATATTATTTTCCTCCCTTGCATAATAATAATATATATGTTTTTACATTCATTATATCTTTTATGATTTATTTAACATTTTAAATTTTTATAATTTAAAAATTATTAATTTTCTATTAAAAGGATTATATCATCTCAGAATTATTACATAACATAATTACGAAATTTGGTTACTCGGGGAGAAAAGTTAACCACGTACCCAATACATGAAGGTATATGTTGTTCAACAATCTGCAATATAGGCACTAGAAACGCAATCTCAAGAAAACACAGCACTACATCTGGACCCAACCAAGAAATCAATGTGAAGAAGAGATCTCTGTCGATGCTCATTCAAGCTCCACCCGGGTTCACTTCATGGCGACACAGATTCGAGCACCCTGACTCGCCGACGAGGACATATGCCTAAAAGTTGTTATCTCGCGCCCGGGAGTAGCAGATGTAGTAGAATTCGGAGATAATAGCAGTGAGGAAGGTGAAGGCGGCACCGGCCGCGAAGACTCCCTTCCGGACGGTCTGGCACGAGGGAGGGTCCTCGCTGAAGATGGTCCTGTACTTGGTGTGATACGCATTCCTCACCGATCCGGCCAGCAGGCACATCTCGGCGATTATGAAGAACACCCTGAGAAGCAGTTCGAGGGTATGAAGTTAAAAACTCGATCCACGAGATTCGAAAGAAGAAGTTGCGACGGAGAAATTAATCTGCCTATGGAAAAGAGAAGAGAGCTCAGCGGATGCGTACCAGCAGGTCAAGAAAAGAATGATAGCACAAGCTCGGGAGCCGCTGGGGCTCATCGGCTTCCCGCAGCAGAAGCAGCGGCTGGCCACCATTATGAGGACCTGGCTCAGCATCAGGAACAGAAATGCGCCGACTCCGTATCCGGTTGCTATGTCGGAGTCATACACACAATAATTGTGCTCGACTTCGCTGTCCTGCTTAACCGTGGCCTGAAAAAGGTTTTCCCCACTAGCAGCATGAGCATTCTGAAGTGTTTCAAAGTAAAAGCAAGCAAAAAGGGAAGATCTTTCAGGTGTAGGCTGACAGATGAATCAACCATCAGCTCAAAACCAGATCAGATCACGGGATAGCTATTCTGGGTGACTAATCCGACGTCTTTGTACGGCAAGGGAATGCTGCAGCTGAAGTTTCCCCGAAAATTCAATTAAAGAAACGCACTGATGGAACAGATCTAGGATCTGAGTTGAGAACCAGAGCAATTTCGGCTACTCACAGTGCTTCTCCTCTGCTCAGCAGCAACAGCCAATCCAAAAGCTATGAGGTCAAGCACAAAGACAGTGATCAACAGGAGCTTGGAGGCCATGGCTATGGAATCTCGAGCTCCACCGACAGAGGGAAGCCTTCCGGGACGGATATACCCTCCCTCCTCTGGACTAATCCTCTATAAACGCGGAGGAGACGGGCAAGTATAGAAGAAGACACAAATTCCCCAATAGTGAGCCGATGAATTGACAAAATAATTGAATAAAGAAGCAGGAGAAACGCAAGAAAAGGACAGATCACCCTTGCTGAAAATGGCTGCTTACCTTCCAACTGAAGCCCTTTCCTTCAGAGAACTACTACCAGGGATGCCTCAGATGACACGCCAAAGCAAGAAAAGGAAAATCTTTTCAGCAGTAAAATAATCATTGATGCAGGCATATCTACCAGCTGGGTTATCGTATTAAATTATACCCATTTTGCTAACCAAGTGGTGAATTACTAAAATTGTCGGTCAAATTCCTCCTCTATTAGTCTCTGTTTCCTCGAGGAACTACCAGGCCTATATCGGACAGCTTGGTGCAGCCCTTAATCTTTAAACATTGTCAGTTTTTATTTCTATAAAGGAAAGAAAACTATCGATAGGAGATTTCTATCAAATTTTAAGCCCATTTACCGATTAATTATCACATATTAGATTTTTGAGTATACTGCAGAGAAGCTAATTGCCTTGACATCAGACATATTGTATAATCATGGGAACTCATTTAACTGGCTGAAACTAGCGTTGAGAGGTTGAACCCGTTCTCTCTTTTTATAATTTGACAAGTTGCAGAGTACGCCAGTTCAGAAGCACCTGTCGCGTTCTTGGTTGGGCATAAATCTGTATCTTTTTTTCTTCGGGTTAATTAAGTCAGAAGTAATATATGACGCTGCACCATTGTAATATGAAGAATGAAAGCAATTGTCCCCATTTTCCCGAGTTGTCTGATCTCTTCTTTCGGTGGATTTACTTACCTGACTCTAGTAAATGACTTGCTCAGGTGTAAAACTGGGAATTTGACGGGAAAGGACTGGTTGGATTGGTTGGCGGTGAAGCAATGTCTCTGCATTCAAGGTCGGAAAGCGATCCCTGTCGGTGGAAACGTGATGAAGAGGGAAGGTCGCATCACCCAACAGATCCAACGGCTGGAGCAGTGCTCTCGTGGGCTCCATTGGAAGAACGGAGGGAGCTCTTCCATGCCTTGATTCCTCTGTCGGTGGGATGCCGCATTTACACACACACATGCTTTCGTACTGTTCGTTGCAAGGCGAAAAACAACTGGATCCTGAGGGGGTGAGGGAGGGAGGGAGGGAGACCGATGGTTATGGCTATCTCTGTGACCGAAAGAGAAACAGCTGGAACCACAAATTCCGTGATCGTTCGTTCTCGCAAGTGTTCTGTCAATCTCCATTGGGGTCAATAGGTCACTGGACTTTTCTCTGTCAATTTTGTCGGATATCCGAAGGATCAGTGGCGAGATTCAATGGGTCTTTAATGCCGCGAGCAGATTGACAGTCGTGGAGAGAGAGAGAGAGAGAGAGACAGGACGAGTTGACGATTTGTCTTGTTGCGTGGACAACGTATTACTCCAAGATTTTGATGATGAACACGAGCAAGATCACAAGCAATGTCAAAGGATTTCTTCCCACGTATTTTTATTAAAATCATCTCTCGCAACCGTGGGGATTATTAGTATGATATGATGATTATCATCACTATCTAACTACTTGGTTTTCGGGTCCACTAAGTCCATCGACTTGAACGCTACTGTCAGCACAACATGATCTCATGGCATCACAACCAAGTCCCCGAGCTCTCAGCATGGCTCGGCCCCTTGTTTTGACAGTTTGATCGCGTGCGCTGGTGGCTCGACCACACATGTATTACAGTGGCAGGTAGCAGGAATGTGGTGATCTAATCACGGAGCATGATCCTCGGGAACAATAGGTTAACTGAACCCATATGACGGAACCGACCAGGACAATCTCTGCTCCGACGACAAGCTTCTGTCCCAGCCTCTTCTACGCCGATATCGAGATCACCTTTTCAAATGTTACTCTATAGGCGTCGCTTATATTTATTTTGACAAGAATGTCGAGGTGACTGTCTGTGAGTGTAATTACTTGTGGGCACGCATATTGTTGCCGCCGCCGCTGCTGCTGCTGCAGCAATGAAAATTTCCGGAGCCCGACTTCATGATCGCCGAACTTCCATGCATAGCTATCCCTCCCGGATCAGCTTCTACGTTGCAGCTTTGAAGTGACTCAGATTAGTTTTGGGCCGGCCCGATAAGTCCATACCTGGAATGAGGGTTATTGGGCCATTAGGTTTTAGGGTCGTGCCAGAACGAACAGTCCACTATATATCTTGGGCGGGGTACGTGATTATATAACTATAAAATCTCACGGACACTCTAGTAAGACTTTCTGCCTCCACAGCCAGCCCAGCTATCAGAGAAGTTGTCCCTATTTTATAATTATATAATATAATTGAATTTAATACAATCATGTTGTTCTTAAATTAGGATTGATAGCTTTTTTTTTTTCCCATCTTTTTTTCTACTCTCTTTTTTGGCGTCTTCGTGAAGGCAAATTCAATATACAGTACATGCCTAATAAATGGGGGGCGGTTGAGACTCACGTTGCAGCCCCCATTAATTCATGTCTGCATGATAAATGGCCGGTGGTAGATTCGCATGCGACAACCCCCGTTCATTCGGACAGAGACCGTCTGGTCATTGGTGACCAAACAACCGAGGCAGACAATGGCAACGTTGCACTGGCAACAACTCCCATCCCCCTTCTTACTACCACTTTAAAAGCCCACGTAGTAATATCATCACCATTCCACCAATCCCATCGACCAAAGACACTGACTGTTCCTTGTCGAGAAATCACCGATGAAAAATTCGAACGTGTCGGACGGTAATGCAGGCCCACACGGCCTGCTACAGCAGAAGGATCCGCACATCGCTGTGCTAGCCTTCCCTTTCTCCTCGCACGCGGGATCCCTCCTGTCCCTCGTCTGCCGTCTCGCCTCCGCAGCCCCCTCCGCCACCACCCTCTTCTCCTTCTTCAGCACCCACGCTTCCAACCGCTCCCTCTTCGTCCCCTCCAGCAGCATCCCTGCCAACGTCAAGACTTACGACGTCCCAGACGGGGTGCCTCAAGGCTACATCTTCCGGGGAAAGCCCCAGGAGGACATTGGCCTCTTCTTAAGCGCCGCCCCTGATGGCTTCCGGTCGGGGATGGAGGCTGCGGCTGCGGACTCCGGCAGGAGGATCACGTGTGTGGTGGCCGATGCCTTCTTGTGGTTCGCTGGGGAGATCGCCGCAGAGATGCACGTTCCCTGGATCGCCTTTTGGACCAGTGGACTCTCCTCCCTCTCCACCCATCTATACACTGACCTCATCAGGGGAAAACTCGACGTTACCAAGGGTGCGTATACGCTTGTATATAAGCATATATGTGCTCGACTTATATGTGTGTGAGTTTGATTTTGATGGATCAATGCAGGGACAGGAGGGCGTGAAGATGAGATGTTAAGCTTCATTCCGGGGATGTCAAAGATGCGACTTAAAGACCTCCCCGAAGGAGTCCTCTTCGGGAACTTGGAATCCCCGTTCTCGCACATGCTCCTCCAGATGGGCCGATCGATCCCGAGGGCAAACACTGTAGCGGTTAACTCGTTCGAGGAACTCGAACCGGTCCTCACTCAACACATGAAGTCCAACGACATCCCCAACTTGCTCTGCATCGGGCCCATGAACCTGCTGAATAGAATCTCCCCCCTCCGAGATGTCTATAACTGCCTCCCATGGCTCGACAATCACAAGACGTCCTCTTCAGTAGCCTACATCAGCTTCGGGTCGGTCACGGTCCCACCGAGAAGCGAGCTCGTGGCGATAGCAGAAGCCCTGGAAGCCGGTGGGGTGCCATTCATATGGTCCCTGAAGAGGGAATGTTGGGACCACAACCTGCCCGAGGGGTTCCTGGAAAGGACGAGAGCGCAAGGTCTGGTGGTTCCCTGGGCCCCACAGGTGGACATATTGTCCCACGAGGCGGTCGGAGTGTTTATAACACATTGTGGATGGGGCTCATTCATGGAGGGCTTAGTTGCAGGGGTTCCAATGATATGCAGGCCATTCTTCGGGGATCAGAGGCTGAACGGGAGGACCATTCAGGATGTGCTGGATATCGGGATTATGGTGGAGGGAGGTGTAATTACTAGGGATGGCCTGGTCAGAAACTTGGGTCTGATTCTGGCCGGGGATGAGGGAAGACGGATGAGGGAGAACATCGAGCGCCTCCGCTTGCAGGCCTGGAAGGCCTTATTAGAGAGGCCCTCCGGCAGCTCTACGGAGAACTTCGACAAGCTTCTAAATGTCATTACAAAACAGTGATGTTGGAATCTGCCATGAACAGAACTAGAAATAAAGGCAGACAGAATCGAATTCGTAGCAGATACATTTTTGCTCGGGTATATTCATCACTTACTAGGCCATCAACCTAATGAAAAAGGAGTCATAGGAGAGTGAGGTAAAAACAAGTAATAGACAAACAAATCAAAAGACAAGAAGCAGAAAAAAAAAAAAAGGGACGTAAATGTGCATCTCAAGTTCGACTCCATATCGCTTCATTTCAGGAGCTGCATTCACGGATGTCAATCTCATTGAGATTGCATTGCACCTCATTTTGGTTTGTTCATAGAGACAATGATGCAAGCCTATAATTATATTCATTAGCATTGGACAATAGTTGACAGGTTGAAATATAGTTTTGATTTTGCCTGGCCACGAACAGAGATGTCATGGATCAAACCATATCAGAAATTATCTCAATTGGGCATCTGCCAAACTCATTCTCGGTTGCTCAATCTTTTTTTTTTTTGTAGTAAATAATTCGTCTTAATTTATTCATGGAAAGGAAGAAGAGCTCCCCTCAAAGTATAGAGGCATAGCCCATCAAATGTTTGTCCTAACTAACACAAAAGATGGGCAACATGATTATTATCCATTGCAACCTATTTACAATCCCCATGATAGAAATTGCTAGCAGCATCCAAAAAATCATGAAAGCAACAAGAACAATCTTATCCCATGAAGGAGGTGATCTCCTACTAACAGCAGAAAGCAAAAGTTTGGCATCAGAGAGGAAGACTACTGAGGTCCAATTCATGGTTCTGGCCACCTGAGCTGCAGTCAGTAAGGAAAGAGTTTCAGCTTGGAGAGGGGGAATGAGTGAAGCATCGTTTGGTCCATTGAAGCTTTATCTGGCCATTAGAAAAGGTCACTCCCGTTACACATGCGGCGTCAGGGATCCAGGCAGTATCCAAGTAGATTTGAATTGGTTCACCTCTTTCTCCCCCTGCTTGTACATGCAAAAAATTATACCGTAGCACCTCATATCATCTCATTGACAAGGGTGGATTCCATTAAACATCCAGAATTTGAAAGAAAAAAAAAACCAGCAGGTAGAAGGGGTAACCTCATTATTCATATGTTCTAAAGTGAGATATTCATGATAAGATTTGAAAACAAAATATATGAATTGATGCTAGTCTCTTTCCTAAATAGAGTGAAAAGCTGAATTTCTTTCATTCCAAATAAGATTAAAAAGAACAGCCATATATATTTAAAATTTATTGAAATTTGAAGATGGTAATGCAGATTTTACAGAATCAATAAGGAAATCAATTAATTGTTCAGGGTCACCCTCCCTGTCTTATGGAATACAATGTGAAATACACCAATCACATCGCCTCCAAGGAATACGAATGTGAGCACAGTGACCAAAAAGGTGCTTGAAACCCTCAGGATGAGTGTCACATAAAGGACAGGCCATATCATCAGCAAATACTCAAGGAAGGCTCTCATTGGCCATTCTCTTTACCAGCAGTTTCAATCGATCATGGACCATAAGATTCCAGATCCTCTCCCAAAAGGGTTCATTTTCTTTTCTAAATCTTCTGTCTTGATCGGTTAGGTTGAAGCCCTTAACCGAACGAATGCCATTCTTATTTTTTAGCCAAATGAAGTGATCCTCAGTGGTTCTGGTTCCTAATGAGATTTTGCATATATTTATTACAGTGTGGCTATCGAAAAGTTTATTGAGTAAAGTCAAGTTCCGTTGGTTGTTAGTAATCAGCTCTTTAACCATGAGGTTGTTATCTATGATTTGGCCGGTTGATTTTAACTTAGGCTTAAATAATTCAACACACGGGATCCAATTATCATTCCAAACATTTGTTTTAGCTCTATCTTCAATTAGAATACAACAATTCTGCTTAAATACCTCCTTGCAAATCTGCAGTTCTTTACTGTAGGGGAGGAGCTTATGGGTTTCTTATTTATTGAGTTCATCAAATTGCCATATTTATTAACGGGGGCAGTTTGGTTGAGATTTTGTTTTTGTTTACATGTTAGAAACCAAGCCATCTTGGATAACATGACCTTGTTCAGATCTTGAGCTCATCTAAATCCGAGCCCACCATGGATTTTGGCTGGCAAGTCAGATTCCACCCCATCGGTGTATAATACTAGCCTTAACTGATTTTCACCACAAGAAATCTCCGATAAGTTCATCTATTTTTTCAATTATTTTAGTGGGTAGTTTGAAGGCACTCATGGTATATATGAGAGTAGAGTTAAGGAGAGATCTTGTTAAGGCGGTTCTTGCTGCCCAAGACACTGTTTCTGATTTCCAACCCACTAGCTTTCCTTTTGATTTTATCCAGTAAGTACTCAAAGGATTACGCTCTTTTCCTCCTTAGGAAGGTGGGATTTTCAAGATATTTACAATCTTGTAAGACCTTTTTCATGTTTAGAATTTGTTTGACATCTCGCTTGACTTTACCCCTTACCCTGTTGGAGAAGGACGTACCTGATTTTTGAAAGTTGATTTCAAGGCCACCCCGTTCGCAGAAAGCTTCCAATGTGTTCTGACAGGTGTTGGCCTCAGGAGTGGATGCCCTAATTGAGACCATGAAATCATCGACGAAGATGGGGGCGATTGAGGCTATCATTTTCTCTTGAAATTTTGATACCCTTTAGCAGCTTAAATTCTTCAGATTTATTTATTAGTCCAGAAAAAGCTTCCATGCATGGCTAGTATAAATAAATATGGCAACAGGGGGTCGCCTTGTCTTAGGCCTCTATTATACACTGCATTATCCATTGAACAAATTTTGAATGAAAGCCTAGATTAATTAAGATTGGTTCTAAGAAACTCCATTCTACTTGGTCAAAAACTTTAGATCTTGTTTTGTTCATCGTGTGGGTGATTTCACGAGCAAGTGTTACGTTCTCATCTATCCACCTTCCTTCCATAAATGCAATTTGATTGTAGAGATGGTTTTTTTTTTTTTTTTTGCTTTTCTTTTCTAGCAAAGGCTTCTTCGATTTGTTTGCTTGCTAAGGGTTTGGGAATGATTTTATAACATGTGTTGGCGAGGGTAATGGGACAAAAGTCTCCGAATTGGGAAGCGTTTGATTTTTTATTTTAGTTATGGTGGAATTAAGGTTATAAATGTGGTGTTCCATTCCTTTGAGAGATAGCTTGTGGAGAAGAAATTTTGACAGCAGACGATCAGATCTCGTTAGATCATATTCCTATATATATATATATTATAAAACAGACCGGACATTCATTCGATCGAGGCCCGGGGCCTCTAGAGAGTTCATCAATCCAGCAGCAACTGATTCTATGCATGCAGTCGATGGGATTTGGATTAGGTGTTGATTTTCCTCCGGTGTGAGGATAGGTTCGAATTAGTTGATCTGAAGAGCTCTTGGTAACTTCTGACAAAGTTGTCACCTATTTAGGTGAGATCATTAATCCAAGAATTGTTGTCTTCTTTAATTGACAAAGCCTGGCCATGGGATCTTCTAATGATGGTTGACAAATGGAAGAATTTAGCGTTTCGATCACAATCCTCAAGCCAAATTTCCCGGGATTTCTGTTGCCAAATTAGGTCTTTTGGTTCGAGTAATCCCTGCAATTCTAGGACCCAATAAATGCTCTCTTGCAAGGGATTTTGGTGCGGGCCGTATTCTTGTTTATTAAGCCGGATGGCTGGATTCAAGCCCCTATCGAGACCCTCAATCGGCCCCCTATTACACTTTGGACTAATAGGGTTCACAGAGACACCTCTAGGCCCATAGGGAAAGAACAACCCCAGTCCACACACACGTGTCATAAGATACGATTCACTATGATCACGTGCACCATTTGTACACGTGCCAGTCTTGGATAAGTGCATCCGACCCGACAGCCAATCCTCCCGCAAATTGGGTACGACGTCTAAAGGAAAGGGGTAAAATTAGCCGCACGAGTCTGCTGTCAAGAAACTGGGGCTGAGATAGTCAAAGTTCGCGGCTGCTCGGCCCCTGGTGAATGGTGGCTGCCAGAAGCTGCGAGGAAAGAGCAAAGTTTCTGTGGCTTTGAAACCCTAAAAAAAAAATTTATTAAATTAAACGGGGGTCTGGGATTTAGCTTGCATGAATATGGAATTTTTCAAAGGTCGGCTCGGCTGATTACGATCAGGACCTTAGGATTGGCACACACAGCTGACATTGACTCGGTCCTAGCCTCAGCTTTTACCCTCGCACATATCTTCGGCTCAATAGACGTCAGTGCCAAAGTTTTAGCGATACTTGCCGATTAAGTAATGGTATAGTACACAATTTAGTAAATAATCTAATTAATTTCAAAATATTTACTTGACCGACAAGGAACCGAGCAGATTTTCTAAGTATTATAGTAGAAATATATATATATATATATATATATCTCGTATGAACATTTTCGGCTGAAAAATCTTCCATCAGATTTCTGAATTTGGACATTAGACCGAGCGTTGTCATGGGCTGACATTCAAATTTCTCATGGAGATTATCCAGCAACCATTCAATGCAGAGATCTCAGTTAAGTGCCTCTTTCCTGTATTTATTAATTAAAAAATTACCATTAAAAAATTAAAATCATCCCCTCTCAAGAATTATTGTACTTTATCAAGCCCATTTACATGCATATATGTAGATTAGTACTCACATATTTTATTGAGTTAGATAATTGAAAATTTAATTAATATTATTTGGGCCAAAAAAATAGAATTAATATTTGTTTAATATGTGAGATCTGTCCCCCACAACTTCCTAATTGCGATCCAACTCTATGGTTTCAATTTGTGCAATGCGATAAACAAAAGATTTTTTTTCTCCAAATTGATGAGTTTCCTACCCATAGTTTTTAAAACCGGACCGGGCCGGGAACTGGTGTAGGCATGGGNTATTAATAATATAATAATACCAATAAATTTATATAATATCATAATTTGAACATGATTTATAACAAAAATTATTAATATAACCATTATATTAAACTTTTGTTTAATATAAAATGTAAATATAAGTTTAGTAAAATAAAATAGGTACATTACAATATGTTTTTGTTTTTGTTTTAATTTTAAGTCGGCCGGTTTTCTCATGGGTTCAATTGGGTTCACCGGTCGGACCGGGAACCGGCCGGTTCAACCGGATTTTTTCTCTTTTAATGTGCAATTGGGTTTTTTGAAAGAACTGGACCGGGTGAGTGGCCGGTGCCCGGCTGAACCAGTCGAACCGGCCGGCCCGGTCCGGTTTTTAAAACTATGTTCCTACCCAAAAAAAAGTCAATGGCCCACAACCACATCCACTACTCTTGGCTAAGCGCCTGAGATAAGGAAAAACCTTTTTTTTCCTAGATTGCAGCCAATGAGGATTCGACAACGAACAGAACAAGTACCTGCACGTGGCATAAAAAAGGTTCGAAGTTGACCCAGATTTCTCAGAAGGTGGTAAATCCCTGCGGGTGCCAGCAATCCATCCGCTGGATCTTCACCACGTGGCGAAAGCCCAAAAGTGGTCGATTTGTCTTCTTGTAAAAGCGGGGCACCCCAGTTCCACGTACAAGAATGGAGGACACGACAACGCGTCGAGGGCGGGAGGAAGATCCGGACCCTTCATGCTTTGACCCGACCCACTCATCGACTTCATCAATACCAACTGTCATAAATCGATGGGCCCTCGGATAGTCGGGGCACACCTTCGACGCCGTTCTAGCTGCAGCTGGCTCCCTCAAGCAGTTCTAACGCCCCACCGCAGACACAAAGAGAAATCGAGTTTTAAGTTGGGGTTAAAACCGACCTTTCAATCAAATTACAGCCCCATCAGGGACTGAGTATAAAGTGAAGGGATCCTTCCATACGCATCAATGGAACAATTTGAGGAGTACGGAAGGTGGGAGCATGGGTGGAGTCGATTAGGCAGATTAGTTGTCGGTATTTTTGAGTTGGCTATGAAGTTTCTAGTCGTCAACATTATTGAATTATCTAGGGATTTTGATGGTTATCCAGGCACCAATCACAAACAAGTAGATTAATTAACATCACATCAGAGCACCCGAGTACAGCAAACTATGACTCATCCGTCAAGTGTCGAGAAATTAAGCTGCCGGAGTAAGCCAACCATTTTCAATTGAACAATGATTAAATGATGATGACGAAGAGGGCAATCTTGCAGGGAGACCACGATCCTGGATCCCAACCAGAAATAATCATATGAGTTTTTGTATACTGCACTTACATAGTATATTATAGGTGATTAAATAATATAACTTTATTAATGATATATATATATATATATATACCCTATAACACGTCAAATAATTACACTTTCTTATAGTGTGATATATTGGTCTTATATACAGCTTATATGTGGTCTTAGAAGATGTGGGCGCTTTTAAGGAAGCACGTTACCAGAACGTGTCTCAGAGGATACGGTACCGTTGAACTGCCTTCCAATCTCTCTTCGCCTTTCGTGAGAATCTCCGGCCGAAAGTTTCCACATGTCGGCAACCATCGGACGCTCCACCGCCGACGGGAGCTTTTCCCCGCGTACAGTGTCTTCTGATTCAGATTAACCGGAGAGGAGTGATTATTACATCATCGTCGAGTATAACCCACGACGTGGCAAGCGGTCGAACGACGGTAACAATAATGATTGCCAGAAGTCTTAGACTCTCAGGGGAGGACACGTGTCCCAGTGACTCACTCAGGGTTTTTTGGGTCCGGCGATGGTTCAATGCACCGAGGTGTACCAAATCGAGTTATATTGAGAGCAGAGGGATAAGGGTTGTCGACGTCGCAGTCCAGACTATCCATCCATGGGTGGCGTCTCGAACAATTGGGTTCTACGTGGCATTCTTCAAGAGCACGTGGGTCCCACGCTCCCGGCCAAACGCCGGAAAAGGACCACCGTACTTATCGCATCCGTTGCAGCATTCAGCCCCCCCGGCCCGGCCCCCGCGCCTCTATAAATATCCTCTCTCCATTGTCATCCTCGAAGAAAAAAAAAAAGTGAAGCCAAAATTCTCTCAGAATTTTGGTGAAGAACATTCAGCTCTGTTCTCAAACCCCTCTAGGCTAGACTTGAAGCTTTGCTCATCAACCTGGGAAAATCGAACGGAGGAGGCGAAAATGGGCGTTCCGAAAACTGACCCAATAGCGCAGCTCAGCCTCCCGCCGGGTTTCCGGTTCTACCCGACCGATGAGGAGCTCTTGGTTCAGTACCTCTGCAGGAAGGTTGCAGGGCGCTTCTTCGATCTGCAGATTATCGGGGATATAGACTTGTACAAGTTCGATCCATGGGACCTGCCTAGTAAGTGATACTGGATATTTCTGTTCGCCGGAATTCGTCCTAATTGATCGCAGATCAGAGATTTAAAGGTTTTTTTTTTTTATATAATTCATTACAGGTAAAGCCTTATTTGGGGAGAAGGAGTGGTATTTCTTCAGTCCGAGGGATAGGAAGTACCCGAACGGGTCCCGGCCTAACAGAGTCGCCGGATCGGGCTACTGGAAGGCGACGGGGACTGACAAGGTCATAATGACCGAAGGACGGCGAGTCGGGATCAAGAAGGCCCTCGTCTTCTATGTCGGTAAGGCCCCAAAAGGCACCAAGACAAACTGGATTATGCACGAGTATCGGCTCCTCGAGACTTCCAGCAAGACCGGGAGTTCTAAGGTACTTCTTTTGCTTGCTTTCGACACTTCCGATTCCTTTCTTCTTTTATAAATTGATCTCTATCTTGAGGTGTTAACTGATTAAATAATAAATTATTCTTTTTTCCATAATTTTCAGTTAGATGATTGGGTTCTCTGCCGGATATACAAGAAGAACTCGGGCTCCCAGAAGCCTACGACCATGTCGGGCTGCAATGCTCCGAGCAAAGAACACAGCCACGCCTCTTCATCGTCATCCTCGTGCTTGGACGATATGCTCGAATCGCTGCCAGAGATCGACGACCGGTTCTTCGCCCTCCCACGAATGGACTCACTGAATGCCGTACAACAGCACCAGCAACTGCGCCTTGAGGAGAAGCCCAACCTCCTGAGCCTGGGCTCCGGAAGCTTCGAATGGGCTGTCCTCGCAGGCCTCACCTCTCCTCCCGAGCTCACCCAGGCCCTGCCCCAACAGCCGTTCATCAGCTACGCCGACAACGCCGCCTGTGTCCCGATGGTTCCAGCTGTCTGTAACGCGGAGGCGACGCTGCAGAGGCAGCTCGGTAGCTCGATGGCGGACGAGGAGGTGCAGAGCAGGGTCAGGAGTCATCTGCAGGCCGGATCCTTCCTTCCAAACCCGAGCTTGTTGGCTCAGAGCCTAGCCATCCCGACAGACCCGTTTGGATACCGGTACCCGGCCCAGTAGGCGGGATCCGGGTTCCGTCGATGAGAGAGGAGCCGAAACCTATGTAGTAGAGGGGAATCGAAGCTTTAGGGATGAGCGTATCTGTGTAGATAACTGGGATTCTTTGTGCTAAATTAGAAGGAGACGGGCAGGGATGAAATTTTTGCTATTTTGACGCCAGATTCAATTCAATGTGACACAATACACTCAATCAACATGGACAATGTGTACAACATCGTAGCCTCTCACCTTGTTTGGTTGTGTAGCCTGACTGATTAGCTCGACATCCTTGGATCTTAGTTTCTTTCCTTGTTTGTCTGTCCAATTGTAGTTGTTGGTATAGTATGATTGGATACATGTAACTTGTATCGGTTCCTATGGGTGTAATCCATGTACCGATGAGCCAGTTGATACGGGCTCGGGCACATTTGATCTTTTTGTTAGATGAGCGTGGAGTTGCTTCCGTGTGATGATCTCTTGTGGGAGGAAGCAAGCATGGCTAAAAGATGCACGATATGATCCTCTTTTGATTGCGCAAGAAAAATATCAAGACAGGCCAGGCCACAAATTGACTATAATGTGCGGACTATAATGAATCATTTACATTATTTAATCCTTTACCAGTCAACCTTTTTACTTATAAATTTTGAATATAACATTTTACTTTTATAAAATTATTTCAAATTATTTGAACTAAATAAGATATATAAATAAAAAAATTTTAAATTTTATTTTAGTCTAAAATTTATTCCCATAGATTTGTCCCTAAAATTATACATGTATATGTATATATTGCGGGGATCTAAGTGAAGACAAATCGGAACGCGATTCAAAGTAAGAATGTCAAAGGGGCCGGATCAGTGCGGGTTTTTGAAGGCCCTGACCCGTGAACCTCGACGGGTCAGATATAAGCGGCCCGCAATGTGCCCCGCCCCGTCCAGACGCCAATTACTTTAAATTTAAAATCTAAGATAAATTTTCATTCTAATAACACAAAAATAAGCACATAATACTCTATAATATAAATATAAATATTTTTAATAAAAAAATAAGTTCAAAGTTAATAATATAGACTTAAAAACATGGACTGTAAGAGGGAAAATAAGATACTGTGTATGATAGGAAATTATGAATATAATAAAAAAATAAAACCATATATTAATGAACGGGGCGAGGCAGGGCAACGCGGTGGCCCATGCCCGACCTGTCCCATTGCGGGGCGGGGCGGGCTTTTTCTGCCATCCTCCGTGCGTTTTCGTTTCGGGATTATTCCCTGGTGCCATTTTTTTCATTCCAACCAGCTTCTAAAATGGGAGATATGCATTGACCGACACTTGGCTGCTTATCCCCACACGTGCGCGCGGCCTTGTTGGCCTAAATTTCTTGGATTTTTCCCCCTCCTCCTGACCGAATTTCGTCTTATCTTCCACGGGCGACTTTTCCTTTCCATTGAAGCTCTCCGTATGGGTCTCAAGACGCTAACGAGTTCCGGCCGCACAAGTTATTTAAAACCTACAACCTTTTACTACAGTACGACACGTGCATTGGTATTATAGCTACCACGTTTGGTTGACGATTAAATTGTCCTGATTCCGTCATCGAATACCTTCTTATCACATTATACCATCCAATTTAATGCCAGATTAAATCTATAAAGATTTTCAACAGGTTAACAATTCCAAACGCTAAATTTGGATGAAGGGCTGTTTTTCGCTCGTAACTCCGATGGCTCTTGACGAGGAAAACTTGAGTTTGTTTGGTTTTTTTAATAAAAAATTCCAAGCATGAAAAGCACGTGGGCGAATAAACGTTTCCTTAGGGTTGATGATTTTACGCACGCGCTTGCGTCATAGCTGGATTCTTGCCTACTTTCTCTCACCGTCTCGGCGCAGTGAAACCTTAGCTTCCTCGGTAGTAGTGGATAACAGCTGCAGCCCCTAGCCTAGCCCCCTTTTAGTTCTCTGTCCTTTTTTAAAATAATTTATTTAATCTATTATAATTAAAAAATTTACTATCAATAATATCCCATAATATATAGTAACCAACTAATACATAGAGTGTGTATTGTATAATTTAGGGTTGACATCAATCTTTCCATAGTTATTTACAGAATTTTAAATTCTAAGTTAATTTATTACATGTTATTAATTTATCGAAGATAAAAAATAATTTATTATAATTTAGCAATGACCGTTCATTGCATCTTGAAGAACAACTAACTCTCTTAACAAACCAAACTCACACTGTGAATTCATAGACATGGGCCGAGCCCAATACATCGATATTCCTATTTACAGCACAGCTGCTTCAGATGGTGCCGAGGCCCACAACATCAAAATCCAATTTTTGAAGTCGAATGAGCCGGACCGATCAATGTTTGCAACCATGTTGAACTCTTCTCACTAGGTTTGTTTAGAAGGGAAAAAGAAAAGAAAAGAAAAAAAGAGTCCAAAAATCCATCAACCCTAATATATATGTGTTGTAGGCAATACATTAACTAAGCTCGTATGCCGACGATGCAACGGTCGAGATTTTTCTCCCCGTATCTAACTCCAAATCAACGCCTTGACATTCGGGTCTCATACAGGTCCGTGTCTAAAAGCGCTCTAGTGTGTGTGCGCGTTTTTTCAAAGTCGAAGAGCAACTTTGGAAGGAGATTTGTGATTGACTATTTGTGATTGACTATGTGGCACAGCGTGCAAACTTTAAGTTGGTATCAGCACTGATGTACGGGGTGCCATCATAATCTCAGTAAGGGAAACAACTACAGTGAGAAACATAGTTTTGAAAACCGGACCGGGCCGGGAACCGGTCAAGGTATGGGTTCATGGGTCGGACCGGGGGTTCAATGGGTTGAACCGCATGTTTAACAAATAATATTAATAATATAATATTCCAATAAATTAATATAATATTATAATTTAATTATGATTTATAATCAAAATCATTAATATAGTTATAATGTTAGTCCCAAATTCAAC
>CXYZ01003466.1:1584663-1617286 GCA_900006705.1 Sonneratia caseolaris | reverse complement strand
CAATAAATTGATATAATATTATAATTTAATTATGATTTATAATCAAAATCATTAATATAGTTATAATTTTAGTTCCAAATTCAACATAAAATATAAATATAAGTCTAGTAAAATAAAATAAGTATATTATAATATGTTTTATTTTTATTTTTATTTTTAAATTAGCCGGTTTCTCATCGGTTTAATTAGATTTATTGGTTCAAGTGAGAACTGGCCGGTTCAATTGGATTTGACCTCATTTAAATAATAATTGGATTTTTTGTGAGAACCGGACTAGGTGAGTGGCCGGTTCCCGGTTGAACCGGCCGGCCCGGTCCGGTTTTAAAAACTATGGTGAGAAATCAAGACAATGTCACATCTCTTCTGTTATCTCCGGCTCTGGTTTTCATTCTGAATTATAAAGGCAAGGCAGGATGTGGCCACTGAGCCTGCCACCTGCCCCTCCCGCCGAGCCCTTTAGATCAAGTGAGAGGAGGTACGAGCCTACAAAGTAATACAAGAATAAGAGAATAAATGAGCACGGAGAATTATATAATAAAAATCAAATATACAATATCTTAATTCTTATATTAAGAATAATATTATTGTATTAAAATCTCATTTTATTTTAGTTTCTCTTATTTGGTAGCGGGACATATATATATATATATATATATATATTATAACAATTGATTTATCTTCAAAAATCTTGCATGATAAAATGATATATCACACCACCTTATTTAACTTATATCAGTTGATTACTTTAACTAATATCCTTTGAAAGAGCAGGTTAAAACTTCCAACGATTCCATCATATCCACTGATTAATGGATCAAAGAATCGGCTAAACTAGCCAGGAACCACCTCATTTAATAACACAAGCACGCTCGAATGTGTGTGCGTGTGTAGGCTCACGGTCGATATTGTTTAGGGGAGGCAGGTCGAGTCACGGTTTTCGCTATACGAGCATGAGACTGCGGGTAGCTGGCGGGTAAGCGAGGAGGAAATGAGGTGGTGGTGTTTGAAAGTTCATTTATGATAATCGAGTTTAGAGCTCTTATCATTTCGATATTATCGAAGGGGGAATAAATTAGGGCTCCTTTGGATCAAAGTTTAATAGAAGTTGAGGCGATGATGGAGGAGAAGCTAGCCCCACGGATTGTATCCCCATATGGGGTGTCCATATCGAGAACGCAAACTCGGGCATTTGGTCTCTCGTCCTGATTTGTGCGACGGGGACGGTTTGTGAAAGCAAAGCTATGAAATGGGAAGAAAGCTTCCTTCATGCATGGACAGGGTTTTTTCCGCACGTGTGTTTCAGCCGTCGTCTCTTCACGCTCCTTCTTCTTCTTTTTTTTTTTTTGGTGGGGTGGGGTGTTGTGAATAATTGATTTTTCTGACCTATTAGGGCTCGAAAACCAGCTACTATTTCATGAAATCGGAACTATACTATATATCATATCGATTTTCTCATATCAATCCGGCCCTTGGCTGATCTTCTCATATAATATATACGTCGGCGTCCTTGTTCAGGTAGCATGGGTATATATATATATATATATATGTCAAATTATATCATATCTTGAATGAGTTATTGAGATCCCACTTAACACACGATTCGTTGAACAATCGGAGCTTCGATTCTATCGCCATCTATTGATGCTCCGTATCCCAATATCAACGAAACCTCAGACATTATGTGGTATATAGGCTGGTGTTGTCTCTCTCCTATCATCCCAAGTCGATCTATCCTTCCGGATCAATTGTAATCAAAGGTGTGTCAGTTACACAGGTGCGGCAATCATCTTCATAAACCCTTCTCAGTCATGAGCCATGCCAAAACCATCGAAAGTCGGGCAATCTATACCCATACCAGCGAGCGAGTACACTGCATCATGGTAACATAACGGACCGTGTACGCTGCCTGGCTCGGTGCAATTGGTTGGCCTCATAAGAGTCCGAGTTCACGGTTGAAGAACACATCAATGGTCCTAGGCTAGACTATGGAGTATAAAGGCAAAGATCATCAAGAACACGCATCGTCTCCGGGAGCCGTCTAGCCCACGCATCCGCTGTTTGGTGTCACGCGGACGGTAACAGACCATGTCTGCCTCCTCGAAGATGTGTGAGAGCAGAGAGGGATGGATGCGGTTGCGGGATTAGGTGAGTTGGAGCAAAAACCGAGGGTTTCGTCTCGGAAACGGGATAGAACAAATGGCCGCTAACTGATCAGAGGGAGTCTCCATCATGCGATTAGGACTTTGCCCTAATCTGCTATAAATTAGCTTAAAGCGAGGGAGGAGGGAGGGGGTGGACAAAGTGAAAGGGAATTCGGCCGGCCCTCTCACCAGATTCCCGGAGGCCTTGTCTCTCTTCTCATTAGACTATTTAATTTTCTTTTTTTCTATTAATAATAATACGAATTATAATATTGTTTGTATAACACACACACACATATATATATATACACATTGATTTGATCATATCAGCCGCAACATGTGATAACACCTTCTATGAGAAAACGGCAAACCAGGGAAAATGGAAATCGGATGAACTTACAATACCCAATTGAGAAACATAATGTATGGAAAAACACCTAACTTCACTGGCCACATAAAGTGCCCCAAAAAAAAAAAGTGTGCATATGGTTGTCACATTCATCTAATGAAATATTAAATCTCGATTACTGTAAACAAAATTTATGTGCCCATTTAATTTTCCCCCTCTTGGATTAATGAATTTTCTTCCAATCAAATATGAGTTATGCCCACTGACGTGCATAGAGTGAGTAGATCAAAGTGCATCAAATTTTGTTCCAATGGGTTTCGACCTTTTGGAATGTCCTCCCGGGGAAACACTGTCATGCCATTCTCGTAAAGCTAGCGTGTATTAGCAAGATCATCATCCCTGTTCTTGTACTACACACACACACACACATATATATATGTATGATCTGTCTTGAAATCAAGCACGTGCGGAAATTGTAACTAGCCCTATGCAATATATATATACAGACACACACACACACGCACATTTATATGTAAAGATATATACATGCTTAAGAGGGGCGACTACGTGTAGATGGTTCGAATATTAGCTCATGAGAATCGTCTCTTTCGGGAGACATCCGATGGATAGATAGCTCATGAGGATAGATAATTACGTAGCCCTTAGTTTACACCTGCTCTGTTTATCACCCCGGGGGCCAAGAACCGTCCAACGACGGCAAGTACAGAACTGATACCAATTAACGAGAGGGTCCTCGTTTCGAGATTCTTTTGTGTGGATCGGTGAATGATAGATAACACTATCTGTCAGACCATGTTATATATACCATGGGGTTCACCATTAAAAAGACCATCACGAGGGAACGCCCACGAGTAAACGAGTGTCCGACAGTTCATATTGCTTGTTTTGAGGCCGTTCCTTTTGAGAAATCTTGGAAAGGCCGAAGTTAGGTTTACCGTGAGAGAGATTCGGATCGAGATGGTGTGGACAGGGAGATGAAACTGGACTGATACCGTAATTAATTCGGCGACATAATATAATAGGTACGTGTAACAGTCCCGTACTTCACCAAAAACATAAATATATATATATGCACATCTTTGGGCCAGTCGAAGTTGACTGAATATGGGGACGCGACCTGACGTGGACAGCTTTCAAGAATTGATCGAATACCTCCCATGCACGTCCCTGTTATATGCTTCCATAAGCGCACTATATACCATCCATCGACCGCTAGAACAAGAGGATCAAAGCATCAAGCGATTCATGATCACAGGCCAAGACTGTCCCCCGAAACAGCCAGATATATATGCTCGACGGTTAATGATTCAGAAGCCTTCTGCGCCGAGCTACATGTATGTCATTCGATCTCATATAGTAAAAGTTTGCCTCGACAGTCCCAAGAGCGCTGCCAAAGTCGAGCCATATTTGTCAACTTGTACGATGTGGCGTTGTCGGTCGGGTGATCCCTGTACGAGGCCGGCCCCACCATCGATAAGATCCGTCCGATCCGAGTGGTGGTTGTGATCAATTAATTAAAAGATGAGCATAGATTAATGGACCTTCGATTTGGCGATCAATCCACGCCATTAGAGTGATTACAGTGAAATTTTTTTGCTTTATATAAACTCCACTAGATTTGTCGATGTGATTAATTTCTGGAAGGGGGCATTGCCAATTTGCAATAACGTGGGTCCCCCTACATTGTATGGTAATAAAGGAATGGCCCAGGGGGGGTTGCCGATGACGGGAGCGGGACCCACCGGTCGAGCAAGGGACCAACCGGTGGACCCAGTGGGGCCCAAGACACTATTTTTCCACAAATGCCCTTGATCCCGGTCGCTGGTGGACCCCACGTGCCAGCCACCTATTTGATCAGCCGATAATATTCCGTTCGATGGACTTCATCGCCGAGCCCTTAGGCATAATTTACCACAAATAACCAAATGGCACCTGTCCGGATAAAAAGAAGTTGATGTGTCGACCATCTATTGGTACACGTATTTTCTTTTCACACCTTCACATACTACTTGAGAAGGTAGAATGAGTCACCAAGTAGATACAACACTCAGTCTAATTCGTGAATGAACCGTAAGATTTTGACTTATACTTAAACGACAGAATAATTTTAAACGGGCTCACTGATCTAATTAAGGGTGGGGCCGATCATGTGGTCTAATAATGAAGAGTTGAGAATAATCTTTTTATCTAAAAACGACTTTTAGTGAAGGGTTGGGTTTTTGAGTGAATTTCTTGACATGGACATAACTTCTTAGAATTGAACTTGATGCGTTCATCGGTCTTTAAGGACACCAATAGGGTAAAAGCCATCCCATAAGCAAAAGTTTGTTATTGCTCATCCGAGTGGTGATAATAGACACCGATACATATGGTAAATAAATTTTTTAGCATAATAATAATAATAATTTGCAACGTCCTAGACATCAAAGTGTGCCAGCCCAACCGCCTAGTAATTTCCTTGGACTTCTTGGATGATCTAAAATGTATATTAACGATTTCTTTAGACTTCAAGTGACGAGTTGAAGACATTAAAATCGGGTTAGATGGTATGTGAGTGACTTCTGCCCATATTGCACAAGATTAATTAGGTCATAAGGTGACTCAACTGTCTCTTAGATGTTAATTAATGTAATTTTACTAATACCTTATCATGTGTTTGATGATTAGCATGTATTATTAATTCACGTAAATGGAAACAAATTGAAAAAAGAGGATTAATTATGGTTTTCTTTCCTTAAAAAAAATAAATTATCTTTAGGTAACCAGTCAAAATTAGGAAAATGGGGTTCCATATGTATCACCCGAATTGACTGCGACTCAAAGCCAATGCTAGTCGATCACATTGATGAACATTAGACACACACACACACAAACAAAAGAATGCCCATTGGACCGACCTAAGCACTTGCCACTACAAGAGAAACTATTGCGCCATTGAATTATTCGAATATCGTGAATTTATAGTCCGGTAAATTCATATCCATGTCTGCATGCACACGGTCCGTGAACCCGTATTTTAATATGCAACTTCGGAGGTATAATCCTGTACTCATCATCGAATAAATCGTATATTATTATATGTATTTTATTTTAAGGTTATATGGTGGACCGCAAGTTTGTATAATTATATGGCGGAGAAAAAATTAGGGATGGAATTTAGTTTATACGTAACGTGATGTACGGGGACATTCCGGGATCCACTTGGGGATGGGGGGTGAAGGTGGACGAGAATTGGCATTTTGGTGTTATTTGGCATTGCACAGCAAAAGCATGACATATTCAATCGTAAGAGCGTGTCCCCACTCACACAAATCCCCCTCCTCTTTGTTGCCCGCTGGTCCCCACACTCTCAGTCCCCCACGTGTCGACCTCCGGTCGGCCCTAACTGGAGTTCACGTCAGCCAGCGGGCCCCACGTCGATCGTCTCCCATTGGCCAGATTCGTCCGTGCTCCCGGCGCACCGTTACGGTACGGTTGCCGAGGACGCTGCCGGTGCATGGTTTTGGAGTTAGAGCCACGGGGCTAATCTCGTAATTTGACTTTTTAGAATTGATTGATGACGCATCAATGTGGAGCCTGGTGATTAATCCTCGGATGATCTTCCGTGCGTCCGCGTCGTATTTAATCATTCCCTTCCCCTGCCTGGACCCTGGTCATTTCCCAATCCCCATTTAATAGAGCCAGCAGCCAGAGCCTGTCCGCCATTTTTTCCTGCTCTGAATTCCAGAAAGGCTTAAACTTTTCCTTCCTTCATCGTCATCCGATTTCTGGGACGTCTCCGATTCTCATGCCCGAGCGATCACCAGAATAGTTTGCCGGCGATCACCCGAGTAGGTTTTCCAGATGGAAAGCACGGACTCATCGGCAGGGATGCCGCAGCAGCCCCAGCTCCCGCCAGGGTTCCGGTTCCACCCGACCGACGAGGAGCTCGTCGTTCATTACCTCAAGAAGAAGGCCTCATCGTCACCTCTGCCCGTCTCAATCATCGCAGAAGTCGATATCTACAAGTTTGATCCCTGGGAGCTTCCCCGTACATCTCATCTGTTGCTCAACTAATACTTTCACTTCTATCCGAGCTGTTTCATTTCGAAGCCCAAAAATCTTCATGTATTCTCTCTCGTACAATTCGTTGTTAATTATCCCAATTCCGTCCTTTTTCCAGCTAAAGCCACTTATGGGGAGCAAGAATGGTACTTCTTCAGTCCGAGGGATAGGAAGTACCCGAACGGGGCGAGGCCGAACCGGGCGGCTACTTCAGGTTACTGGAAGGCCACGGGGACCGATAAGCCGGTCTTGGCCGCTGGTGGGAGCCAGAAGGTTGGAGTGAAAAAGGCACTCGTGTTCTACGGAGGGAAGCCCCCGAAGGGGATCAAGACCAACTGGATCATGCACGAGTACCGCCTCGCCGAGAACAAGGTGATCAACAAACCTCCGGGATGTGACTTGGGCAACAAGAAAAACTCATTAAGGGTAAAGAATTAAAGAATCCAACTCTTTTTCACTCGGAATCGATATGTTTTCTACTGCCGCTCGAGATCAATCTTGCCCCTTGGTTTTTGCCAGCTCGATGACTGGGTGCTTTGCCGGATCTATAAGAAGAACAACAACTCGCACCGACCCATCGATCACGATAAGGACGATTCATCGATGGACGACATCCTCGAGTCGATACCGCCTCCTTCTCTTGCGGTGGGCGGACCTCAGGGTCTAAGGTTCCACGGACTTCCGAGGCCGATCACAGCCACCTCTTACAGCCCCGTGTTTGACAATGATCAGACGATCGAGAGCATGATCGCGAACAACGGCCACGGCGCCGGCTGTCTGAGTACAATGCCAAATCTGCCGCTGAAGCGAACTCTCCCATCTCTCTACTGGGACGATAAGGATATGGCCGCAGAGACAGCCCTGGGAAAGCGATCGTATGGTATGGATCTGGGGAATGACAGCGCCATGGAGAGGCCTACGGAAGGGAACAATAGCGGCTCCATCTCATCGTTGCTCTGTCAGATTCCGGCAGCTGCAGCAGCAGCTAATACCTCCATGCAGCCACAGTCTGCAGGGTTGGGGTCCATTGGAGAGAACGTCCTCCGGCCACCTTATCAGCTCCCAGGGCTCAACTGGTACGCCTAGAGCCGTCATGTTACACGTTTTAAGTCTCGTTATCTGGCTAGTAATATAAGGAGGACTCCTCGTGAAGAAGATGGGACAGGAAACCGATAAGAGGCTGGCTCTGAGTCCGGTCAGAGTCGAGTCGAGGAAGAACCGTGTCAATTTCAATTTGCCGGGGCAGTCAGATTACAGTGTATATGTGGACACATAATCGTGATTAGTCGGTTTTAGCTGGTAGGGATTTGAGATTTTGCATTAGGAAGCGCGAAGTAGAATAGGATGGGCTCGGTTGAATTACTTCCTGTTCATTATATATATACATACATATATATATATATATATATGGCGCCCTTGTCCAGCTTCTCTGAGGATCAGAAAGCACAATATCATTAATTGGAAGACAAAGAGGCCAACAGCCAACTGATAATACTTCTCTAGAGGACTATATGCATATTGCCATTGGGATATGTCATGGGGAGTGGTGACAGACATAGACCATGTTTGAAATTTATAAAAAATAAAATAAAAAATAGAGGATCAGTTTATGTTAATTATTTTGACAGTTAGATATATATATATACACACACACACACAGAGGCACGCATATATAAGAAGATGATGATGATTATGATGACGACGACGATGAAGATCACAACACCCGCAGATGCTTGTTCGAGGCTTGCATATGTATAATACACACAAACACACACACACTCACAGAGGGAAAGAGAGAGAGAGAGAGAGAGAGAGAGTCAAGACATGTATAATTCATTGAACCTCTGCACTCAGTACGATCACTAGATTCGACGGGGGCTCTGTCCGCACGAGTACACGAACAAGACATTATCGTCCCGTCATGCATCGCATGTTTCCTAGAATTTCGATCCGCAGAACCGGATGTCTGGTCGCCCTCAAAATGAGAATTCTGTGTGGTGTACTCATCATCCATGCTCTGTGATTGGCTGGGCAGAAACAGAGGCCAGCCGAGGGTAATACATTCTTCTTACATGCATGCTTGCACACGTAGTAGAGTCACCATGAACGTGCCATGCCATATATCGTATATCATATATATATATATATACATATATATATATATGTTGAGTCGATTGACTTGGTGGGTCGTCTTATCCCCTCGACTAAAATCCAACAAACACAGGAATGAAATTTCACCGCTAACTAGATCAACCCGGCTTGAGATCTAATTGGTCAGGCGCGTGAAACTGTAACACCCAAAAGAGAAAAGAAAGATTGAGATATTATCGTAGGATCGTAATGATGATCTCGGCGAATAAGATTTGCAGTTGTCGTTAACGTATGAGAAGTCGACAGCAGATTAGGTTTGCTGAAACCTTATCCTCACGATATATATATATATATATATATAAATATATATATCCCCCACGAGATAAAAAGGTGAAAATTCCAAAACCCAGAAGGGCTTCATTTTATTCAAAGAAGAAAGAAGAAAGAAGAAGAAGAAGAAGAAGAAGAAGAAGATTGAAATACATCATTAACGGGGGTGGGGTGGGGTGGGGTGGGGGGCAATAAATCTAATTAATTAATTAAGATGATGATGTTAGATTTCTTTCATATTTATAATTAGCTGCGAGTGTGACCACTCTATGATCCGCAATGAAAAAAGTTCACAGATGATCGGAACTAGGGTTTGTCTTTTTGTCATGTCGAGAGAGAGAGAGAGAGAATATGTACCATGAACATATTTTGACATCGATAGGAGAAGAATGAGATGATTAATTGAATTGAATCCGTTGATAAATATCGGAGATATTTGATTTTGGGTATCATTTTCTTTCTTGACAAGTTGGACGAGTGTGTGTGTGTGTTTGATGAGACGCTGGTAAGTATATTGGATGACTCGGTGTGCAAATATCGACAAAACAGCTCAAATCGGGGCCTCCTCTCTCTCTATCTCTCTCTCTCGCTGCGTCTGCCTTTTATCTCTTCTTCTCTTTGCTGACTAACAGAACCTCCCAATGGCGACCCTCACGATCACCACCCAAACACAGGGAGGATCATCATCTTTTAGGAGGGAATTATGAGAAAATAATAATAATAATAATCTTTAAAGAAAACAAAAGGAGGAGGAGGAGGAGGAGAAATCCCATTAACATTTATTTAATCACAAATATAATTGCAATTTTGCCATTACTAGTGAAGCGTCCAAAATAGCTTTAGCCATTTCCTCCTAATATGAGTGCATTGTTTTGGTATATAGATAAGCAAGCAAGCACCCAACGTCTCCATCTCCATCCGATTCAACATCACCTCCCTCTGTATCTAACCCCAACCCTGCACCTTTCTTTTTCCATCTTTCCCCCTGTGGAGAAATATTGCACCGTGTTGACAAGGCCCGACGAAACTGCTCCACTCTCACCTCCGATACGATTACACGCACCCGTGAGGAAGAATCCCGTGTTAATGCCACTCCTGTTCCGCGGATGGGATGGAAACGAGGCGTACGCTCCACGTATTTTCCGTGTTTCGGTATGTGCGGCTTCGGTTACGGAACCGTCGATGTCTTAGCCAAAGGGGTTTTCTTTCTTTCTTTCTTTTGGTCTTTTTTTTTTTTTTTGGTCTTTCTTGGGACCCAACCAACGACTTGCTTCTGCTTGTACATGCGATGCGCTGAGCACATTTGCTCATGAATTCAAATCAGAAAACCACTCCCTTGACCCTGAGCTGGCCCACAGATTCCACGGAAATACACAGCGGCAGGTTCTAGAGTGGATCGACTATGGACCCATCTAGCTAGGCCACATCTATGTCAGCAGTATCCAAGATTCCAAATCACAAAATCAGTAGGCCCACAATTAACTGGCCCAGATAGGGAAAAAAAAAATGCAGCAAACATACTACATAGATCAAGAAAAACTCTCAACCAGCAGACTGACTCAACGAGAAGAAAGATGGATGAATTGAGTCAATCCTAACCTGATCATTCAACATGGAATGCAATCAGAGTTCACGAAAAAAGCGAGACCCATAAGTTTTTACAGCTTTTACCTGTTACTTGGCCGGCCAAGTGCAGATATTGCAATACACTTAAAAAATGAATAATTTCAGTGCTTGTTCTTCTGCGAGTCACCACGTCAGCTCTCACCTGGCACTATAAGGCGATCCTGGCCATCTATTAGCTTGGCAGATTTTATCACATCTCCCGTTTTTATCTGTGAAAGGAGCTCTCTCCCTGCAGTAGCATACCTAGAAACAGCCAGCGCACGTAGAACAGTATATTAGACAACAGTAGAGGGGAATGATGGATGAGTTGTATATCCAAGTCAATGTGTACCCAAAAACTGAGAATTGCCCTTCATCAAAGGATATTCCGCCCAAGCCAGACTGGCAACAAAAAGTAAAGATGGGACCAACTTAGCAATTGCCTATCTCATGTGGGTAACACGTCACAGTCACCTGAATGAAGAATTCACTTACGTTTCTCTTGTCATATAAATAGAAGAAGAATTGATACGGAGATGAGTATTCCTCTGAACTTTCACTATGTGCCATGGCAACTGCTCCATAAACAGAGAGGGGCAGAACCGGCAATTCACCATCCTTCCAGTTCATAAGAATGGTAAAGTGGATGCCACCAATTAGGTTAGCTAAAGCTAGTCCAGACAATAAAGACATAACTGAGGTTTACCTGCACACTTAATGACGTTCTATACAATGGTTCAAATTGCCCGGTCGGCAATATCTCTAGCGGGACACTGTACCCACTATCCTTATTGATTCCACTATCAGATAAAATAGCTTGATTGACAGTACTGAGCTCTGTCCCATTGTATGCACCATCAGCTACCTGTACATTTTATGGGCACATCATTAGTATATGACCGTTCAGATAAAAATGTCACTTCAAAAATTTATTCAGGTAAAAGAGATCGCTAGGAGGTTGCCCTGTGGTGTCCTTAAATGCATGAAAAGCTCCTCTCAAGATAAAATATAACCAAAAAAAAAAAATTTACTTTGAGAATCAAGATTGTGTTCCAGAGTGTTCTCGAGCAAATTTTCATCAGTAGATAGTTTCTGCAGCATAAATTTGTGCTGGAAAGTAGAAATCGTTTCTGAAGGCCATAAGGGGAGTTTGACTACCTTACCAGTTTTGCAAAGTTTCCTGCAGTCAAAGGTGCTGAGTATCCATCAAGAACAATCTGCATAAATAAGTCCAAAATGTATTCCAAAATCAAGAATCACTGCAATTAAAACCGTGTTATGAAGCTCCACTTAGAAGAGTCGAGAGCACTTTGTACAGCTGAACCATGCATACATGAAGTGGGAAAACTCAGAGCAGCAAAGAACAGATCAATTCAAGAGAATGAGAAAGCAGGCTTTCCACTATGTCATGAAAAACATGTGCCATTATGAAACTCGATCTCAGTAAAATGACAAAGTCATGTAAGCAGAATGAGATAGCAACTGATGGTCTCAGCAATAATTAGAAGGGAAGACCACAGACCAAAGCAATGCCCAGGCAATAATTTTCAGCTTCAAGAAAATTTATGCATAGGTGAACTAGATGACGCTTATAACCATCATGCCAGTCTGACCCATTATATTTCCTCTACCTGCATTGCGGCAGTCTTTCTTGGTTTGCCACCAGCTTCAGGTGAAAATGCTGTTCCATCCCCTTTTTCAATGGTAAATTCAACAACTGCTCTTCCTGTAAGCCTATAAATCATAGGAGAAGACAGATGAGGAATCTGGCTGTAGTGAAAAAATGGAAATATTTAAACTAAGAATGACCATCAACACCAAATGGTCCACAATCTACAAACTTTTGCAGTGCAACCAACAACCCTTTCTGAAATCACCTAGAAATACTTTGAATGTTCCTAACATGCCAATCCAGTACTTGTGATTAAGGAGTTGAGTTAATAAGTAGCAATCCTTAGGGAGACTGACCTAGGAAACTTCAAGTACTGCTCTGGCAACAAAAATGACAATCCAGGAGCCTGTTGCAAAATATTAAATGGTCATCACGCAATCTTGAGCAACATAACTACTTCATTTTATTGGAAGGGTACTAAGGTTTTGATAAGAAAAATAACCACTGCCAATTTGAATTCTATACAGCAGAGAGGCCTGAATTTCCACTGACCTGCAACAATTCTATCTCTGCAACAGTTTCCAATGATGAAGCAAGGGCCACTGAGACCTTGTCTGGGTCTTGTTCCTTAATATATTGAAGCAACTCTTGCAATCCACCCTAATGATTTGCAGGAACTTTTAAAAGGTGATAATGGGATATTTGGGAGCTAAAATTAATTTTGAAAGTAAGAATCAAGTAGTATTCTGAGAATTAAAGTGCATTTGGGACACTGTAATTCAATTTTTTTCATGGCTAATATAATTTGGAATGGTGGAAAATAAAGTGTGTCGCACATGGGCATACCTATTCAATACATAGAACACTTGAAAAGCATTCCTAATAGGTAAATACTAAAGAATTATTGCACAAGCAATAAACTTGAAAACATCAGGTAACTTTCCATACCTTCCCGTCAACGAGAGATGTATAAAACTGGGAGCCTGTCTCTCTCAGATCAGCAGGTATACTAGTCAGAATAGAATCCTTCTCATCCATTGCCATCTGGAGTGGATCAACAAAAACTTGAAATGATTAACTATGCATTGGCACCACCCAAGCCTGTTCAGATGTAAATTTGAATATTCTCCTCAGTTCAACTAGCTAGAGGTTTGAAAAATGAAAGCATAAAACATCATAAAAAAGCATATACTGCCCACAGATTTCAAAAATGCTATCTCCCCAACTGTAAGATAAATAAATAAGAAAGGAATAATTAAAATTGGCCACCTTAAGAGCTTTCTTGACATTACCCTCCATTGTTCCATACGGCTTTCTCTGTGGAATCCTTAGCAAATAGGAGATATCTTCCAATGTGGCCTGTAAGGAAAAAGCCATAAGCCAATGAATTCATCAGTGTTCATGTGCGAGAGAACATGGGGAAAATCTTGGAATGCTAGTATTAGCCTTGCCTGTATGGCCTTCATGTTTGTGTTTGCTGGGATAGCTCTCCTAAGAGCAAGTTCTCCAGTTCTTGGAACCTTTGTGTCTGGAGAATACAGGACAGCATTTGCTGGAGTAGCAGATAGAGATTCCCATCCAACTATAGGCATTGGAGTAGAAATTTGAACAAAAATAAGGACTGACGCAATCAGACCCTCAAGCTTCTTAAATCCAAGTCCAGAGGCGAAAGTAAAATGTTTGGATTGATTATCAGCATGCTCTTCCAGGTCCTGCATGACTGAAATCCCATTTTATAAAGAAGGAAACTTTTCCAAGGGAAAATGGAAAGTCATTCACTCTTATGAATAACAACTCTAACTAGAAATTGCTGCTACCACATTGTCAGAATAAGCTCAGTTCCAATGCTTCACCAGGGGACTCTGTCAGTAATCCTACACTGAAATTTCTTGTAGTTCGTATTTTGCAGCATATTCTCAGTTCCATGAGATCGTAACTGTGCAGTGTACAGTCCAAAACTACTCTATTCGATCTACAGGTACTACTCTGCCGTCTCTGGTAATGATTTTGCTACAAGACTAATGAATATCAGGCCATCTAGTAAGAGCCTAATGCAACAACGTCACGTTTCCACAACTTAAATAGAAGTGACAAGAGTGTTAACTAAGACTATTCCAACTCCTAGTCCAGTTGCTGCAATCTGGCGACAACGCTAAAGGATGACACCATTTGACATACACAACCGAATTCAATTCACAGCCGACCTTGGAGCGGTCGCCATTACCGGAGCTGCAGTGGAACTTGGAACCGCCCCACCTCGCTGTGGCTCTGGAGCGGAGCAGATTGAACCGGAGCTCTGCAAGGGAACCGAGAGCAGTCCGTCGGGAAAATGAGGAATTGCCAAGAGGGATTGCGAGTGAGAGGGCGGGATGATAGAAGGAGATGGCAGAGGAGAGAGAGTAGGAGGCCATGACTGAGGGCGAGTCGTTAGCTGCCGGCAGAGAGACTGGTCTTGGCGCGCCTCATCCGCCGGAAATCCTATCCGCCTGCCCGTCTATCTATTACACGCCTCTATCGTTCAATTCCTCCATTTCCTCCTGTACGGACGTATTCGACCGGGTTCAATTTCATCGCTGGTTAAGGAACCCGGTTCTCATGGAGAAAGGGCCGGGTGGAACGTTTTGTTTAAAGTTTGCAGGCCCACTACTTAGATGGGCCTTACCACATGGACCCCTAACTTTAAGGCCCATTCAAACGGCCCACGATTTATAATTTTAAGATCAATTAAAACAAAAACAAAAATATGTTCATCAGTTCCTGTATGAAATGGACACGTACGAGCTCACGGCCATAATTATGAAGTCAACAGCCGAGTCAGCTTCTCCAGTCCAGTCGCACCTCCTTGGGCTCCACCACAACGTGATGACTTGGCTTCCTAAACGATACGATGTGACTCCTGATCATGAAGGCGGTCACACGGTCGGACACCCGAACCTCGTCCATCCGCAGCTCCTGTAGGCGCCGAACGTACTCGGCCAGATGGACCAGGTCCCACATCACCCCGACCCCACCGGGCTTTAATACCCTCACCAGCTCCCCCAGCACCCTCATCCTGTCGGCCGCTGCCTCCACTGACCGCTGGCCATGCTCCTTACCGATGGTGCGCACGAAAGCCGCCGACACCACCACGTCAAAGTAGTTGTCCGGGAACGGCAGCCTCCGGGCGTCACCCTCCCGGCACGTGACATATTCTTGTACACCTGGGCTCACGCAATCAACGTAATGTTTCAAAATTGCTGGCCTAGAAGAAACGGTTAATGGATACTGAATGAATTGGTGCCATTAGCGACGACCACCTTCCATATTGGCAGTTCTCAAGGTGGCCAGGGCGGCCCGCTTGCACTGGGCCAACCCGACGACACGTCCCGAGCTGCCGGTGTTCTTCAGCTGGGTCGCCACCGCATTGAGGAGGATCCCCCGGCCGCAGCCCAGGTCCAGCGCGTTCCTCACCCTGGACCAATCGCTGACGGAGCTGACAATCCTCTGCGCCATCTCGGCGTGCAGCGGCAGGGCGGAGTAGAAGAAGTTCGCCGCCACAAAGTACATGCAGACAGCGGATACCGCAGTCACTGAGCCCACGAAGCCGGCTGCGAATCGGGCCCCGGCGGGTGACGGAACCATTCTCTGGAAGTAATCACAGATTTGACTAAAGTAGACGATGAACATAACCGACAGGATGGAGAAGAAGACCGCCTGGAGGATTAGAAGCAGCAGAGTTTCCCACTGGTCGAGGCCATATATCGCATAGATCTGCGACCAATCCCTATGATTCGACGCTTTTGCCATCTCTTCCGGGATGCCAAGAACCCAATATTTTTTTTTTCTGTGTTTTGAGTTAAGCAGTGGAGTGTGAAGTTCCAGAGACTGGAAAAACTCTTGATTCCTGGGCTCTGTCCGGGTGAAATAAAACAGATGGTGGGATCGGTCCCGAGGGGAGTGAGCCGATCAACGAGGCTAAGAGTTCATCGTACAGCGAACCCGACACTAAAACAGCAGAAGTTGCAGAGGACAAGACAAGAGAGATCTACACTAACCCCTTCTCAGATGTTGAATAGTTGAATACATATCATATACATAGAGAGAGAGAGAGAGAGAGAGGAATGAGGAAGATGGACAGAGAAGAGCACGTTGTGCAGGCTTAGATCACAAAAGAAAGGCAGGAGACATGGATGGTAATATTTGGAAGGGAGAAGGTGCGGCGGAATAAAATGGAATGATATTTAATTAATAAATTATTCCTTCATTTTATTATTCTTACTTAATTACATTTTTAACAATTAGTACAATATACTTAATTTAATACATTTCTTCCTTAATATGGTAAAATGAACAGTTTAAATGAGGATCATTTGACTACTTCTTTCAACTACAATTAAAATTTTTTTAAAAATTTAATGAATTATATACCATTTAATAATACTTAAATTATTTCGTGTAAAGATGTAATATAGATACTTTGGTCCGGTATTGGGCTAGTTAAAAATGACTCTAGAACCATCTAACCTAGTTATGGTTCAACCCGTTATTCTTAATAGATCGATTTGATTATATGGTATGATTAAAAAAATCATGAATTGGCATGGAACTAGGAGTAAGTGGGCTGGTTCCAACCATGAACATTATCTCTTTTTTTTTAAATTCAAATTATTTAAAGATGAATAATTTTTTAAAATGGAATACTATATTTTTTTGAACAAATATTAAAATTTGACAGAAGGTTTTTTAGGTTAGGCCAATTATGGTTCAGTGTTGGTTTACTAAAAAAACATGCTAAACTGGTTCTGATTTAACATGCATATTTCTTGAACTTTGCTCGTAATAAGATCTCAGCCTAATAGAACCGGTTACGTACTAGTTTTTGAACAATTCGGACCAAACCGGTCCATTTAACATCTTTAATTCCACGGGAAAAAGACTCTACTAAATATCTTTTAGGTCAACATCCTCCTTCATGGTCTAGATGGTATGTCCCATGGTTTTCACTTTCTTTTGTGGAGCCAATGTCCAAACCGAACCTAACTATAAACCAGGCTCGAGTTTCCACTTGCTTCGCCGAAACCCACTTTCCCTGAAATTTACCGAACCAGCCTCTCAGGGAGCCGAGCAGTCCCGACGTCCGATTACCGTCGACGCCGACGAGGGGGAAAGGCAACCCTCTCCCTCACCTCCACCATTTAATTCGTAAACCGACCGAAAAAGGTCACACGACTAACTCGACTCCGAAGATTTCGCATACCCAAGGAGCCAGAACACGTTTTATGCCATTATTCAACACAGGTACGCCAAATTCATTCAGCCCGCAAGAACAACCTGTCCTAAGACGAGGGGCATGAATTCCAGATACAAAATAAACAAGAGATAAAAGATTCAGAGATGCCAGATTAAATTACAATATCATGCTTTTAAGGGATTTGAAATGGTTAGATTCCCATGAATTTTGACCGAGAGACGGTAGAGGCAATGCATAGAATAGTTCAAAACCAGACACGGCAGTTCCCATTTTGTTTTTGCCTGCCCGACTGCCAGAATGTCAAATCCTGTTGGAGGGAGATCACAGATTAATCAAACATTTTTCAAATTGATCACCTTTTTTTTTTCTCCGAGTACCCAAACCTAATCCAATTGAAAAATGGAAATTAATAATTAACGGGATGAAACCCGACCTAACGTTGACCCAGATGACAGTCTTACTCGGCCCTGTAATATCCGATCCGCACGCACCTATTTGTCGGTACCGAGGGGAGATTGTCAAGAAACGAGGCCTGATCCTTATCCGTTCACCAAAATGGACGTGGGTGTTTGTAGAACGAACTCATTTGTCGTGTCTCTCTCTTGTTCCACTCGGAAACATATACGTACGGTATTTCTGATGGCAATCGGGAATAATTTGGTCATTGGCTTCGAAACCAATCTTTACAAGAAGCGACTCTGCGTTTTAGACTACCCGCTGGAGTTATTTCATGTCCCAAGACTCGAGGGACGATGAATGGGTTGGATGAGGATGGCCAACCATTGGGGCAGTTTTAGGCGTTAAAAGGCTCCCACCTGTCTGCCCCAGATATATATGCACACAGACATCATAACGTTGGGCCAGCCCTTACTGATCAGTAGACGATCCCATCTGGGCTTTTACTGATTGAACAACCTAAGAAAATGATCACGCCATCATTCCCACTTCCATAAGTTCTGCATCACTTGCAGATTCATGGATCCCCTAAGGTCTCTAACGTAAAACCCCTCTGACAACTTTCCGGACATGCTTGCACACTGATCACCACGGATGTGTCGACGGGAGACTGTGGTGACCAGAAGCTACAGTGTAAAATCCTCACTGGCTTGAGCTCCGGTTTAACTCCGATACTATGAAAATTTTTGTCACTTCTCATCCCTGGTAAATAGATATCCGTTCAGAGTTGAATTCACAACCAACGTGTTTACCGTTTTCTATCGGTCTTGCTTGTTCTCTATCAAATCGATCTACAGGAATCATTCACCAGCACAGCAGCATAGGGTCCAAAGATTGCCAGAAGGGCGCCATTGCTGCTCCTGCTGCTGACCCATCCCCCTCTTCTTGCCTACTCCAAACTCTTCGTCTCCTTCACAAATGTTACCTTAGTTAGCCTTGAATTCAACTCCCCATTCTCAGGATTTTCGGCAGAGGTAAATGGGAATCTTTATATTCAAGTTTTCCGGGTTCTCTCTCTGTTTTTTTTCCTTTACAACAGTGGTTGTTACATGGTCTCAGTTCAATAGACTAAACTCAACGCTGGCCTTGCTTATGGCTATGCCTACATGTGAACCGTCTATAAAACTTTCCCTCTTTTTTATACGAGCCTGCCTGGCGAGGCAGCGCTCAAATTCGAGAGAACATGCCCCAAAGTCGGGATCATTTTGGCTCTTTCAATAGTTCCTTTCTCTCATCGTCACCATTGTCAAAGATAAGAAGATGGAACATCAGCCGGTGGCGATGTTACCCTCTTTCATTCATCCTCAGAAATGAATTATACTGATGAGAAAGAATCGCTTGCCGATTAGCTTTGCTTCTCACCAAAAGCATTCGTTACCGCAAAAGGCAAAACGTCGACCACCTGTGCCCCATTCTCATCCGCGTCATAAGCCCGGTAAAGGTTGGGACTTGACGTAGGTACGGGCCTTAGTGTATCTATGGGCCATCATTCTTGGTCCTTCCCTCCTCCCATTATATTGATAAGACAGCCGTCTCCGCTCACCCAGCTCTTCCCCCAGAACAACATGCTTCTACCAACCCGTAGATATATGTTCATCCAGAAATCGATTCTTAGATAATACTAAAATAAATAATTCAATGATAAATAAAATGTCGACTGACCCCATCAAATGTTTATTGGTCAGGTGGGCCCACGTCCATAAACGCAATTGAATTATCGTGGACGTATGGTCATTGGCCTTCAGGGAGCTGGTGCAACGATAATGATATTTCTTGGAAGATTAGTCGCTGCTCCCGGCTCATGAAGATTGGACCCACTTTCTCGGCAAAGCTTTCTTGGGCGAAGGACGCACCGGTTGTATACAAAATTTCCCTTTCCCCTGCATTTAAAGCCTTCCCGCGTCAATCTTACCTCCCTCGTTTCGTTTCCTCCTCCTTCAATCGCGTCCACAGCCCATCTCTCGAAGCAGAGAACTCTGACCATAACTACCACCGTCCATCGTTTCACTTCACCCTTTCGATTCCCTAAGAAATTTCTGAGCGTTCGGCCGAAACTACCCGTCCTCGACTCGACCCTCATTTGAGGCTTCCAGATAAAATCGACCATTGGCTCGGTCTTTGCATTTCGTTAAGCTCCTTCTCTTATCATTTATCCTTACTGTCATTGCCTTTTTGCACTCTGCTTGAAGGTGAAAAGTTGACTCGTTCACAGAATCCAGATCGCCTAATCTGATCGGAAGCTAAGTTATTCGAGCTGAGTTCACCCACTTGGCTACTGTAACCGTGACCGCAATTAGATTATAGGGGCTTTATATACTACGTATGTTTTCTGAAGTTTTCAATTATTTATATAGTCTTGAATATTCACTTTGCAGGTCGAAGACGACAGCCATGGATGTGGGGGAGTTTATGTTCTGGGGATCCACGGTCTGCTTGGTGCTCACCCTGTATCTTTCTGCACAGCTTCTTTCTCAGCATCTCCATTACTGGAGGAAGCCGAAAGAGCAGAAGGCCATTGTGATCATCATTCTGATGGCCCCTTTATATGCTGTCGACTCATATGTCGGACTCTTAGACTATCAGGGGAGCGACACCTTCTTTACTTTCTTGGACTCGATCAAGGAGTGCTATGAAGCTGTGGTGAGAAATGTTCTACTCTGAAACAAGTTCTATGACCATTTCTGTTGCCATGTCCTCGAGTTTGAGCTCTAAATTAACTTTGTTCACCCATGGAGATTGAGCTGCAATTGGACCCTGGATTTGTCTTTTACTTGTAGGTCATTGCCAAGTTCCTGGATTTGTTATATAGCTACTTGAACATATCCGTCAGCAAGAACATAGTCCCAGATGAGATCAAAGGAAGACAGATCCACCATTCATTTCCCATGACTCTCTTTCAGGTTAAGTGTATTTCCTGTTTCTAGTCAAGCATCAGGCAATATAGAAGCAGATATTGTTCCCGATAAATTCATTTATTCAACCATTTGGGAGTGACAAGGTCATCCCAACCGAATGGCATGCTGAAAAAAATTGGACAGAATTGTTCTACGTAGCGGCCTGGGCCGCGTGTCTATGTATTGTGACACCGATTTGAATGTGTTTTCATTCCTTCGAACTGAATGTAGCATAACTTCGTTGGTATGCTAAGCACTTTGTTTACATGATCTATGGACTGCTATTTCACTGACGAGAGACCCTCCAACATTTAACCACTGTATAGCATGAATTAATTCATGTGTAGATGAGCTTGTCTGATGCTTGTTGGTCTGTAATTGCAGCCTCACTCCGTTCCCTTGAACCATAAGACGCTAAAGCTTCTCAAGAACTGGACATGGCAGTTCGTGGTCCTCCGCCCAGTGTGCTCCATCTTGATGATCACTTTTCAACTTCTTGGGATATACCCGAGTTGGCTCAGCTGGACATTCACGATAATCCTCAACATTTCCGTCACCCTGGCTCTCTACACGCTCCTGATTTTCTACCACGTCTTTGATAAGGAGTTAGCTCCTCACAAGCCACTTGCCAAGTTCTTATGTGTCAAGGGTATCGTATTCTTCTGCTTCTGGCAGGTATTTCCAAGAACCGAACCTTCATTGAATCTGCCCGAACATGTTCATCTGAAGGTTCATATACTTTTACCTGCAATAGATGCTTGAGATCGAAGTATCTTTCATTTCAGTCAAGAGCTGAGATCACGAGTTCTGGTGATGAGTTGGTCTTTCCTGATCTTTCTTGCAGGGTCTCGTGCTTAAGGTTCTTGCTGCAATGGGCATAATCCGGGCCGACCATTTCTGGAAGGACGTGGAACATATCGAGCAAGCCATACAGAATGTGATGGTGTGCGTGGAGATGGTCTTCTTCGCTGCCGTTCAGCAGCGTGCATACACAGCCGAGCCTTACAAAAGCGGCTCAGTATCGACTGCCACAAAGAAGGAAGAGTGAATTTCGAGTCATGCCTTCACTTGGTGCAAGTGATGCAATAAGTTGCATGTGGAGGATATTGCAGATATGCAGGTTCCTACTCTTGTCTTAGCCCAGATACCATGAAGTATGGAGTTTGAAATCAGATGATCCCGAATAATATGATTTCATGCTATCTTCTACTACCTTGGGACTAAAAGACTAGATGGTTTCTATTATGAATTTTAGCTTAATAAGATCACTCCATGGTGAAAATTGTCAGTATGGTTTTGATTGTATCGATTGCTGAACCAAAACGATGGTAGGGACTCTTAATACTACTGCAAAGTCTGCAAACCTCAAACGGGGGACTCCAGCATCACTCTTCCTCGATTCTTTCCAATCTCCTTTCTGCCTATTCAGCGCGGCTGCGCGAGCCACATGGCGAGTACTCGACCGGTAACTTGTGATTCTGTTAGCTTCTGGTCGACTGAAAAGCTGCGCAGTAAATATGAGACTGACGAGTCTTCTCCGTAAGATTTGACAGAAAATCTGCGCCTTCCTTGGGACATGGACGGCTCGGCTCTCTCCATCCGTACGTGTCATCATCTCATCCGCATCTTCAGCTGAGCCTGAGCGAGGAGCAATAGCTGAACCCAAAATGTATGCTCATCCACTGATTGTGAATGGGGCTCACTCAGAGCCGTATCCGCTGGACCCAAAAATAATGATACATACCGGAACAAAAATGGTGTATTGCCAGGCAAAAATGAGATTTTGACTAGACTCTCCACCAGATGGATAAGATGGATGAGACGGGCAAATCCACAATTTCCAAGCTGGGTAGGCAGGAGGCCTGACCGACCATTTGAATTCATTCCCACAGGCTGGTTGCGTACTACGGATGTACTTGGGCTTCGCCTTCATAGTCATAGTCATAGTCACGTCCATATAAATGATCGGATTTCATTCTGGCTATAAAAACCAGCACCAAGCAAAAGAGAAAAAGGACTACGGATACACACTTGCATTCAAAACCTAACACCAAGTCAATTGCTCGATCTCTCGAAATACCCAGCACGTGTATGAAGCAACAGAATAACCCTTTGTTTTATTTTTACTAATGGACTTAGCCCAAAATAAGATAGCAACCTTCCTAATAGTGATAGCAGAAGGTAGGTCACTTGCCAAAATTGCAAGAAAACATAATAACGAGAACCAGATCAGAAAGCTCCACTTGCTTCCCCCTCGATGACACACGTGCACAAATCAGCACGTGGCTCAAGCTAGAGGGTCTTCACCTGCCAATCAAGTCGTGGCCCACAATCCTCTCTCTCTCTCTCTCTCTCTCTATGTGGATTTGAACGGTCGAGGAAGCTCGTTTGAGATTCCCAGTATGCAAATCCAACCGTCAGTAGTTTGTGGCTATGCGGTGACATCATCGTCCTCCATAAAAACTTCTGCTGTTGCTCGGCCTCTCTCTCTCTCTCTCACTGTGAGCAAGCGGCAACCGTGATTCTCATCGAACATCGGATTCTGAGCTTAGAGGACATATAACGAGCAGAAAGACTGAAAATGGCGATCTTCTTCTCGAGCTCGGGCCCGGGGAGCAGGTGGATTCTCTCCCTCAAGGTGCTGCTAACCTCCGCCACCGTCTTATTTATGGCGGTGGTTATGAAGACGTCGGTGCCAGTGGTCGCGTATCTTGTTGCATCAGAATTCCCGACCATCTACGGCTTCATTCTCTCCTGGCTCCGCCCTCCGTACCTGTACGTCCTCATCAACTGCATAATTATCTCAATCGCCGCTTCCTCCAAGCTCCAGCCGAAGGTCGAGGTCGAGAAAGCTCCTGCCGTGTCTCCGGTGAGTCCTCCATTGGAACCGGTCAATGTCTCTGACGATGTGCCAGTGGAGCATCCATCTCTCGGAGGCCTTCCAACTTGGAGCGGCAATTTTTCCGATGAGAGATTGGAAAAGGTCACCGTTCCGGAGGATGTACTCGGAGGAGCCCAAGATGGTGCTGTGGACAGCGGAGTGAAGGAGGTGAATGATGGCAGAGTGGAGGTTCTGAGGCCGGTTAAGCTGCCGGAGAGAAACGATTCGACTGATTTATCGTTTCTGAATTTGAACGTGAAGGAGCAGAAGGAAAAGAAACTGCCGGCATCTAAGAGGTTGCCTTCGCGCAAATCAGTCAAATCCAGTCCTGAAGGTTACTCTCTCTTTTTAGATATATATATATATATATATATATATATATATATTAGAGAAGTTTTAAGTTCAGTCGCTTGTTAGATTTCATTGTTCAGCTATGCAACTCTGTTTCCTCCGGCGAGACAAACCCTTGACTGCTGGCGGCCGAGTCTTTTTGAAGTCATCGATGATTACTTCATGTTCTTATGTTATCTCTCAGTGGCAAGAGCTGTAACTGAGTCGGCCTAATCTGCTGTCCTATCTTGATGGGTACAGCTGCGAGAGCGTTGGGAGTAGTGTCAAAGCAGAAACGGCACGACACTCTGGACAACACGTGGAAGGCGATAACTGACGGCCGCGCCATGCCATTGACGCGCCACCTGAGGAAGTCGGACACGTGGGACAGTCAGCTCCGCAGGAATGACGAGAATACTCCTCCCCCTCCCAGCAGGATGAAGAAGTGCGAGACCTTCAGCGACGGCTCGAGCACCGCGGTCAGCAGCGTCCCATCTCTGAGCCCGTCGCCTCGGTCTGGCAAGCTGAGGAGGGAGCCGTCGCTGGGCCAGGACGAGCTGAACCGACGGGTGGAGGCGTTCATCAAGAAGTTCAACGAGGAGATGAGGCTGCAGAGAGAGGAGTCGCTGAATCAGTACCAGGAGATGATTCGACGTGGGGCGGTTTAGGAAATATTTGCTCGGCGGGTTAATGATCGTCTAATCCATATATATAAAACCAACGAACCGCAGACCCTGCAGTTTTGGTGGGGTTATGTGGTTTGTCCTTTTTATTGCATAGGGGCGTACGAGCCTCTAGAATAATAGGAAGAAATGTTCCAAATGGTGAACCGTGGATAAGTTTTATGAAAATATATATATATATATATATAATATTTTAATTATTAGATAAAAATGTCTATTATATAAAATTATTTTTTTAATTTTATGTGATATTAAATTATATATATGCTAAATAATTTTCTAAATGGTTGGACTACCAATTTAATTATAACTCCTAGGATTTTAGGATATCAAATTGTCTAATCATTCACGGGTGGTGCCGGTGCCTTTTATCTTTTGTGAGAAGAATGGGCTCCGGTAGAGATTTTAAATGGGCTAGACTAGACCGTATCCCAACCTCCAAACCTGGTCAAACCGTTCTTAATTTAGTATGTAACCGTTTTTAGTGGGTTTAGGGCCGTTATAGACCAGTTTTGAAATATGCACTTGTTGAAACATAATCGGCCCGGACCATTATGCTGCTGAACTTGCTCGAAAATGATTGAAAACTGACTCGGACTATCAAAAAGTCTTCAAATTATCGGTTAGATTTTGTCATGTCAATTTAAAATTAATTTTTTTTTAAAAAAATGAACGGTTGACGAGTCAAACCAACCAATTTACAAATGGTTTCAGACCGATTTATCTTTACCTGAACTGTGACTTATAATCAAATCGATCTTGACTGCACTTTTAATAACACAGGCTTGGGTCCAAGACCCAAATGTGTATGTTGAAATGGTTCAAAAGTAGCTCCTTGACCTCCGAGCATGGATGGCGGGTCTAGCAGTGGATCGTCGGTATAAACTCCGAAGAGACCCATCATCTGAACACTGGAATGGACCTAACCAAGATCATGTAGCAATTAGCAAGCTCGGATGTGGATGATGGAGGAAACTTCCGACTAGTAGTGGCCTGGGGTTAACATTTGGCGCACTCACTGCCTTACCCTCGATACACAGAATGAACCCGACAGTCGCAGCTCTGAGTGGCTAATATAAGAAGTGGCTCAGGTTGCATTTTCTTATATTTAAGGGCCGAGTGTCGGATTCAGATTTGTCAAGAGGTGCAAAGGTCAACGACGGAGTACTACATGCTTAAGTTTGATCCGTAAGGAAGACTTGACATCAAAGCGATCCATAGCCAGGACGGGACGGGTGGTGCGGTGTGGTGTGGTGGAGCTGTCTGTGTGTGTTTGGTAAAATGTTGCTGCTATTCATTCCCTCACTAACCGACCGTTGCTCATTTTGGGTCCAAATTCCTCTCGTCCATTTAACTTGACATCAAAGCGATCCTGACAAGCAAACGGATCAACCAACGGCCATTGCGCATTTAGACCCCTAACTAATATTGAGTTCCGAGTCCCGCAGAGTCGTGAGAGAGCATCAAGGTCACCTTAACTAATAAAATGGTCCCAGATTGCTCCCTCTCGAGCCGTAACAGGTAGGGGCTAGCTGATGGGCTGCAAAATTTGGTGGAGTAACAATTCTTCATGGTCGTCGTCCCGCCACCACCTCCTTGTGGTTCGCCGCCTTTGCCTCCTTGCCCCCGCTTCTCAACCTTTCCTTCCTCTTCCGTTCCCCATATATGTGCACCTTCTCCTCTTCTTCTCCTACCGCTCTCTCTATCTCCTCCTTGAACCAGAAACCTTAAACAGAAAACAAGAGAGGGGGAGTGTTACAGATTCATCCGAGGCTGTCTACCATATATATTGGATCTCTTGCCCTCCTCGACCGTTTTACCGAGATTGAGGCAGGCGATCAAGAGACGACAGGCAACAAACAACACGCGCGACAAAATGGCACCGCGTCTCTTTGCCTGTTTGGGGAGGTCACCATCGTCGTCCTCCGAGAAGAGCAGTGCAACTGCTGACGTGGCGGCGGAGGAGCAGAGGCAGGGAGGGGCGGTGGTCGTGGAGGCGTTCACATCGCAGGGATGCACCACCTCGCCGGAGGCGGAGGTGCTGGCGTCGCGGCTGGGAAGGGGTGACTTCGACCTGGGGATCCCTCTGATCCTGCTGGTTCACCATGTTGACTATTGGGACTACAAGGGATGGAAGGACCCGTTTGGCTCCAGCCTCTCCACGGTCCGGCAGAAGGCCTACGTCGAGGCCCTCGGTCTCGATACCATGTTCACCCCTCAGGTGGTGGTCCAGGGCCGTAACCACTGCGCCGGGACCGACCAGGAAGCAGTCTTGGCCGCCATCACCTCCGCTCCCCGATTTCCCGCTCCCATGTTCCAGGTAAATGTTTATCCATGGCTGATCTAACTAAATCTGTGTGACGGATTGTAGCTAACTTCACCGTGAGTCCGTGACCAACCTATTCACTAACCCGATGCAAGATGTTCCAGGCAAATTTTCAGAGACCATCACCGGACACCTTACAGGTGTCTCTATCCGGGGCCCTAAGGACCAAGGTAGACAAGAATGGAGCTAATGTCATGGTGGCCCTCTACGAGAACGGGCTCGTCACCGATTGCCAGAAGGGAGAGAACAAAGGGAAAGTCTTGGCGAATGACTTCGTCGTCAGGAAGCTCGAGAAGCTCTGCACAGTTAAGGATTTCTCGGCCAAGAAAACGGTCTCAGGAACGGTCAGTTTCCCTCTACGGGAAGGTTTTGACGGCGGCAAATGCGGGATTGCCGTATTTGTCCAGAACAGCTCCCATCAGATCTCCGGGTCGCAGAACTTCACGTTGCCAGGGAATTTGTAGGTGTTCAGTGGCTCCAAGTTTGTGTTTGCGTGTGAAGTATTTGATCATCCTGTGACCACATTATTATGTACAGAATTTCCTTTTCGCGTTTCTTCGCCATCTTCTTTGGACAGTATATAACAGATGATCATCCGTATTATCGGATCTCCCAAGAAGTCCAATTTTTCCACGCGAAATTGATTGCCAAAACATGACGATCCTATCGATTTGATCTATCAGACGTGTCAAAAGCTTCAGCATCAAAAAAATTTTATGGAACAATGGCTCCCCCTCTCCTCATGAATTGTGAAACATTGGAACTAAGTCAGCTTATAAATCTGTCTGCAGCTACAGTTGAAAGATCCAAATTCTACATCACAACTGATTGGCTAAGAAACAACCGATTTTTAACTCAATTTGGTCCCCAACAACTCAAGTACAGGACCATCCGCCGAGATTCCTCAGCATGGCATAATCCCTTCCCGAAATTCATCCTTCCTTCAACATCCTTGGAGCAAGTAGGAGCCCCAGGATACAGATTCGCCTGTGCTCTTGCAGGTCCAACAGCAACCCAGTTCCGCTTCGCAGCGGATGATCTACCGTACTTAAGATCCATCTCTTTCAGCCCGAGAGTGGCTCCAAGCATAGCTGTGATGCAAGCCTTGGTTGCACGGTTCATCTGGAAAATAGCATGGAATTACCCTAAAACACCATGCGGGGAAGGACCTGGGATCATCAGTCTCCTAGCGCTGAAGATCTTGAAATAAGAATCGGTGAGCAGCTGAGGCTGGAAGTTTGCGTGATGCTGCAGTGAGTGGAGGCCCATATTTATAGGCTTCATTAAAGAAAAAGCTAGCGGGCCACAAAGGGACAGAAAATGCCCCGGGGAAGTGGTTGCAACTTTATATTGGAAACAAAACCATTGGCCTAAACCGGCAACACTCATGACGGAGACCCATGCTGCCGCTATCGTCTTCCTGTGGCCTTGGTTTTCTCTTCAGCAAGTGGGACTACACACCATCGAATTCAAGACCCAGTCAGGCAATTTTGCCGAAATTTGGTTTCCGACGCCATGGTTCTAGTCGACTCAGTATCCAAGAGCAGGAAATCAACAGGCTCGTCTCGAAATTCTTGTTATACATCGAGTTGGCCAAACATAATCCTCTTGCGAAGCCGCAGCGGGTTAGCTCTTGGAATAGCTTTGGAAGAGTTGAGAGTGATGGAAATAAAAGATAATAAAGCCATTCGGGACGCCCCATGAGATGTCCTGATCACTAAGAACAAGGAAGTGGGAGGATTCAGTGCACACGGACCGTAAATCGCAATCCTTCATGTATCAAGAAGTCAAAAGGGTCATTCTCATTGCTTCCCTCCAGAAACGGTCCCCATATCTTGATGTTAACAAAATTTCAGAGTGATTCATCACAGCGGGCATTAATCCCCCGGCCGGCATCTTATGGTCAATAGAGATGATTGATGTTAGACAAATCATCATTAGGCAACCTGACACTTAATCTTCATTAATAAACGGCAAGAAGATACACCTTAGTCCCCACAGTAAAGAAGCGTCTCCTTATCTTTGATCTCTTCCACATTCAGATAATCATCCTCCCCCCTGAACTACTACCCATCATTTACACAAGCCAGTGACTGATCACTATATAAAACCAGATTACACATTCTCATCGTAGGCGACCGAAGCTCACAATGATCCATGCATGGCAGGACCGCATAAAAACCCCAAGGTCCTTTTGAAATTATGTATCCCTCTTTACATCAGGGAGAAACCTACACCAAGTCTACTTGCTGTTGTGCAAGATACTTCTCCCTTCGTTCTTTCTGGTAAAACAGAATTAAAGAGTGAGATGATCCAAAATTGAAGAACTTTCAGGCCAGCAGGAAACGAGTGCAATAGTTTCCGGGGTCTTTACTTACCCATTCATTGATCACGAGACCTTCGGCTACCACCTGAGGCCCAGTCTCTGTGGCAGTGGGTTTCTTGCGGGCTTCAAGTGCAGCCTCAGCATCTGCCAGCTGCCGCTTGAGTTTTTCCATTGCCTACAGAATAAAAAGTAAAAGATTCAGCACTAATCGCTGGTTATGCCTTTACTCTAAGATCTAAAAGCAGCGGCACAAGAATATGCAGGGATAGAAGTCGACCAATTTGAACTTACAGGACTTGAGCGTTCAGCATCCAAAAAGACAACACGTAAAATCCTCTCAACTGTAACTTGTTCCTTTTGTTCGTCAAACTGCGAGTCAGGTATAAACATAAGGTCAAGATCAATGTGCGTGGTTGAGAGAATGCACAACTGAGAGCAGAAAGAAACCTTAAAAACTAAACTTTATGCGTTGAACCTAACACCCCTTAAAAGTCAAAATCCAGCTGGATGATGCACAAGAATAACTAAAGTATTCGCTTGAGAGCCATAAAAATACATTTCCCAATTCAACTATTCATTACATTTTTAGAGCTTTACCAGTTCAGGCACATAGTCTGTTCCTCCTCTCACTTTCAGGCTCATTATCTTGAATTTAACCTTGCTCTTCTGGTCCAACTGCTTTTCGTTATTCTCAGGTTGCTCCACAAACTTGAAGACTGTCAAGAGAACGAACTCAAAGCCAAAAGAAGAAACCACTCAGCAAAGATAACATGGTAGAAAACAGATTTAGGGAGGATATTTGAACTGCTCTTGAGATTCCTTTTCAAGCATGAGTAACCTGCAATTACCTGTCGCAATTAGGCTTTCACCAGGAGCAAGGATGCCACCAGGAGGCCGCATATAGCAACTTTTAGGGGCAGTTGTTTGAAACTAGAGAAGCATTGGAAGAACAAGTGAGTTAAAATTGGCAAAATGTTCATAAACAACTCAATGAATGCAGCTGGGCGTTGTAATCCCCAATCAGAATTCTAATAAGAGAATCTACTCGTTAAGAGACACGGTTTCCACTAGGTTGGATGTGTGCCTAACCCTTTTGAGGACAGTGAAACATAAGGTGGCAATAAGATACAAGGTTTAGGGAACTACGCGAAGTAAAAAACCAGAACCACATCCCTTCTGGAAGAAAGAAAAACACAACAGAGAGAGATAACTGGGGCCACCAGAGCCATAACAAAATCCACCTGCGTACGACATCTTAGAATAAATTAAAGCAGATGATTGGATTTAAAATGCTCTGTCCGTTAACTAACTCGTCGATTAACTGCGAGAAGAATTAGAAAATTCAAGCAAAGCCCATACACCAACCACATATATTAATGATCAGAAATTATAATCCCTTCCCTTGAAAAATTTGTGGGGGAAAAGAGCAAACTTTATTATAATCGATGAATCAGCGAATTTTAAACTCGGAAGAATCTTGCCTTGAAAGCTACATGCGACCTGCTGGTGTTCTTCAACCCTATTGCGCTCCTGACCTGCTTACCGGGCTCATCTTCGAAACGGACAACACAACAAACCAGCAGAGTTAGCTATCCTGAAACCCACGGATGAAGCAACAGCGTATGAACTAAAAGAGAATCGAGGACTCAGTCAATCCCGTTTCTGAAATTAAATGCTAATCATTCGGAAATGGCGATAATGCAGGGAGAGGAAACCACGCGCTTGCAGCAAGAACAGTGATGTTCACAGGCCACAGCGACTAGTAATAAGTAAGCTGAAGTTACTCAACAGTGTAGGAAAGTCAACTGCATCGAGCAAGACTAGACCTACATGGAAAATAGAGGTTATTCGACGGATCGAGACGGAGCCTCCGGCGAGCAGGAAGCAGGGAGCGAGCCACAGAAGACACCGTATTCGTCGAGCTCGGCCGAGGCTGCGATCCACCGGCGTGGTCACTCCCGCCGATCCGGTCGTGATAGACGCTGCTGTTGTGAAGGTTCTGCGTGGAGGATGCGGAGGACGAGGTCGTGTTGTTCCCGGCGCGGCCGCTCCCAGTCTGCCAGAACGGGCACAGGCCGAAGAGCTTCTTGTCGCGAGGCCGGGACCGGTGCGATACCGCCATCCAGGCGCGTCAGCGGTTGCGGGTGCTTCACGCCCTACGCGTCAACTAGGCGAGTCAAATTGACACGTGCTGGACGAAGTTTTATTTGAGGAGGGATAACGGCCGCGGGAATTCTCAACGGCAAGAGAGAGAGAGAATGAACACACGGCACAATCGGTAGCAGGCAGGCAGGCAGCCAGACGGACGGGCCGGAACCCAAAGCGGAGGATTTAACTGGATTTGACTTTGGGAGCCTCGGTTCCAGTTCCGTTCCGTTCCGTTTATTTATTGCGCACGTTAGCTGTCGTCCCAAATCGTGAGGCTCTGAGTTTGACACATTGGCCGAAAACTCAAACCATTTTTTCCAAAGGGAATTTTCTGGTGGATTAAAATTATTGACTATTTTCAATTATTAAAAATGAGGAGGATAGAATTAGAGGGTGTGGGGGTGAGTGGGCGCATTTATGTGGGGGTGTCGGCTGAGTCAGTTCGTTGCTCTGAGTTAGTTGAGGCGAGGTAAGGACTCCCCTCTCTCTCTCTCTCTCTCTCTCTCTCGGCCATCCATCCCATTCTCTTCTAATTTCCTGCTCCGACATGGCGTATACGCCGGAGGACTGCCCGAGTTACGAGCGGTGAGCATCGTCTGGAACTAAAGATAGTATGAAGAAGAGATGCGCGAGTATTGCAAATGACCCATTGCGATGAGCATTGTCGAGAGGGTGCGCGGGGAAAAATTTACGGGTAAGAATACTCCGTTCTACTTACTTTATCATCAGCGAAAAGAGGTGAGATTCATTATGATCTCGTTTAAGTTCATAGCAAATTTTATATTAAAAATGTTAGTGTTTAAAGCGCAGGGTGTGGTCACACTACGGCTGATAAAAGATCCGTAATAAAAAATTTTGAATACTAGGGAGGGCCGAGGTCGGTCTATCTATTTATGGGCCGTCGATGCAGGATACTAGAGCCCACAGCCAGGCCCACATCCTTGAAGGAAATCAAATGGGCCGAGTAGTGAGGCCCACTTTGACTGACTTGCAGGCCCATGGAATAATTATTTTTCATTCATTGTTTCTCCCTAATAAATTATTGTTCCTTTTTTTTTAATGGACAAATTAATATCACTTAACGTTTTATAAAAGGCCAACCGTAAAATATAGTGATTTTGAGAAAATTGAGGTAGTGATAATAACAATAATTAAT
>CXYZ01003466.1:1507707-1573334 GCA_900006705.1 Sonneratia caseolaris | reverse complement strand
TTTAAAAATATATATAATAGTAAAATCGATAAAACATACAGAGGAATTATTATTCTTTCATTTAAGGAATGAAATGAGATGGGAGGAATGAGGGGGATTTGGAATGGTTATTCCAGTTCTTTTTGGTACAATCAAATGCTAAGAATTGAATGGAGGGCAGAATGACAATTCCAATTACACTTCTACCTACCAAATAGGACCTTAAATTAATATTCATTAAGGCCACACAACGGCCTCCTTCAATCTAAAATTTGAAACCGATGAAATATTGAACTTATCAAATCGCATGCGAAATTTTGAACCAATAGATTGTCACTCTTAGTGATAGCTGTCTACTCTCATCGGAAGCAGTGGAAATATCGTAAATTCTTATCGAACTAATTAATTGCAATACGGTCGGGTTCAACCTATTAGCATTTTTTATTTGTGAAATTTCAAAATATTCATAAATGTTTTTATTTTGGGGGTGCTGAATACTGAATTCCTTTATTTTTGTGGAAGGGAGGAGTATCCATTAGAGATATCTCAATTAATTGTCAAATTGGAGGCCCCCCCGTATGAAATCGTCGAAATGACAGCTGAAAATGAAGCTTCCCCACCTTGTTGTCTAATGCAGTGAAATTGATTTATTAGAAGATAAAATATTTTAAAATATAATTTTTTGGTTATAAAATTAAAAAAATGATGTGCATCATGCCCATTTGAAATAGCGTGCAGGTGTCCTCCTGCATGAATTTTGATGTACTCGATTGCCTAGTCTACTCCCAATCCGTCAACTTACTCACCTCATTAGTCAAATCTCGTTTTACCATGCATCTTGGTGGCCGCTTATTAGATCGTGCAGAGTAATCTGTGCATCCTCTGATGAGCAATACGCGATGCTTTTTATTCATGCAACCATGGAGGTTAAACGACTCCCAAAAAAATTACACGTCAAATGAGTTCGAGGACCTGCCCGGAGCACCCAAGAGATCCATCTCCAAGACCAATCGAAGAGGGTCTCAGCTAGCCAAGCGAAGTCCAGTAAAACGCGTGCACGATCCCATTTGCATCTGAAAGAGATGACAATATAGGGCACCGCCATTCCTTTCTCCTTTCGACTGCTTGTGCGGCAGCTAGAAGTCAGGAGTCGATTTCAAGGCCGAACGTGGCTTGAATGTGTTTTGAGCTTGCGCCGTCAGGTCCCTATTCCTCGGTCCACGGTGACGTCATTTTGCCCCATCACGTGGCGCCGCCGCATTGGTTTACAGCTAATTACGTAACCCAAGAGACAATAGCGATAGCCTTATCACCATGCACACCTACGACTGCGACGTTGTTGATTCAACGGCACGTGTTTCTTAATTTTCGTGGATGACAACCGGGGTGGGAAACTACTGTTTCCGCACGTTCACAATCGAAGAGAAGAAATTATCTAAAGTGTGACCGTAGTAAAAATCGCATAATTAGGGTTGGAGAGCCATCGATCTCATTTCTCCAATGCAACCTCGTCTTTAATGAGCCCAAGGTGTGAACAACGAATGGAGAGAGGCAATTTTTACCCTTCAAGAAATCTTACGCCTCGATGGACGAGCGATATGGTCGGTAACCAAATTCCATTGACCTGTCCTACACACACACATGCACATATATACTGTCAGACGTTCCCAAGATTATTTCCTAACTGTGGTGCTCATCTCTGTCTATATATTCACACATACTCCCAACTCACTTTTCTTGCTCTCTTTGATCATCAAGGCCCTGTTGAAGTACTTTATATACTCGGTGTGCGTACTCATTCCCATGACTAACTCATCACCAATGTCTAGAATCACGGGGAACTCCCCGAGAATTGGAGAGGATCATGGTCATCAAGCTACTTCTCTATCTTCTTCTTCTTCTTCTTCTTGTCCTCCTCCTCTGGAAGAAGGTCTCAAGAAGGGCCCATGGACCGCCGAGGAAGACCAGAAGCTGGTCGATTACATCATGAAACACGGCCATGGCAGATGGAGAACCCTTCCCGAGAATGCAGGTACATGCTGCTGCTGTATACAAAACACAAAGACCTGTATTGTTCTGTATACGTTTCGCTGTAGCTCCTAAGAGCTCATTTGTGAATTAATACTTTTCAAAGTATGATCTGTTTACTCTTGATGCGATGCCAAAACCGGGACTACTTTCGGGAAAGACCAGAAAATGCCAATAATATTCGGAACCATCATAAGCTTTTATATCTGGCATCAGGTTATGTTACATATTAGCATGATATACGCCCTTTTTTTTTTTTTTGCATACTTATGTGTTTGTCATCAGGGCTGAAAAGGTGCGGAAAGAGCTGTCGGCTTCGTTGGACGAACTACCTGAGACCTGACATTAAGAGGGGCTGGTTCTCTGATGAAGAAGAAGACGCCATAATTCAGCTGCACCGCATCTTAGGAAACAAGTGAGCGCGTGTGTTTTTGTTTATTGCATAATCAGTGTGCCTTTTTGCACCACATCTGCGGAATTAATTTAACAATATCTTCTGGACTAGGTGGTCTGCGATCGCTGCTCGGTTGCCCGGGAGAACCGATAACGAGATCAAGAATTACTGGAATACCCGCATCAAGAAGAAACTGCTGAGTATGGGAATTGATCCCGTGACACATGCCCCACGGCTCGATCTTCTCCAACTATCCTCGATCCTCTCTTCACCCCTATATGACTATGCTCGCCACCTGAACCTCCCCAATTCGATCGGTGCAATGGGATCCACAACTCCAAATCAGAACAGAGTCGTCCTGGATTTAGCAAAGCAACTCACGGTGATTTCACAGAACAGTGATCAAGGAACCCCACTAGGCTCTCTCGAGTCCGTCTCAGCAAACAAGCTCCAAAGTCAAAACCAAATCCAAGAGCAAAACATTTCTCTGAACCCCAATTATGTTGGTGGCCAATGTCACCCTCTTCCACTCTCGTCGTGGGACGTCAGTCACGGAGGCTTGGATCCTCATGATCTGAACAGCTCGGTGGCAGAGGATCCAGTCCATATAGGATACAGCACAGACCAATATCTCGATTCCTTTCAATTTCAGTCCTCCTTTGCCGGTCCTGCCAATGCATTTCGGTACAACACAGCCGAGGAAGTCTTGCAGAAGCCGGGTGAGAGTCCGGCTCTTTCTTCTCTGACGTCGAGCTCGGGTTGCACCTTCAACTCATCTCCTAGTGCAAGAATGAGGTGTGGAACCAGTGGGGCCTGCAATATTGAAGACGAGAGGGAGACAGCTTACAGAATCAGTCGTGGCTTGATGTACGATAATATTATAGATGTTTCATGGGTCAACTCAACTATGTAAGCGTTAGATATCTCCATTAACTATTGATCTATTGCAATTTTTTTTTGGTTTAGAAATATCACAACAAAAAAAGGACAAATATGAAATTTTGTTCTTCCTCTTTTTTATTAGGTAAAAATTAAACGTGTCATCACACAAATTGGTCAAATTGCCATGCACTGCTCACTGGATTTCTCCTACTTTGTTCGTCATGTACACGTTTAATCTTATTGGGCCTTTTCCGGATTAGACTAGCCCATAAGATCATAACGGGTGCAGATTAGAGCGAGAGCCCCGTTGTTCAGCCCCAATAACATATCGAATTCTTCTTAGTGAAAGCCCACATTTCAAGAATTACTTAGCACTATACACATAATAGCAATACACATCTCATTATTGCCAAGTGACAAAGCTATGTGTAGAAATCTATCAGGTCCCTTGTGAGATAAAAGAAAACTGTATTAATGGTACAAGGAAGTCTAAGTCTGGCTCGACGGGGGTGAAGCTTACCGCTCGAGAAGAGTCCCATCAAACCAGATCGACCTAAACCAACCTCCAACCGAGCTGAACCGACCTCAGCCAAGTCAAGTTATGTTTGCAGCCTCTCTCTAATCACAACACTCAAAATAGTCAAACCCGATGCCTTGTCGGAGAAAAAGGCAGCCAGACTACTTGAAACCCAATGCATTAGGTTTGCCCATGATGAATTGAAGAATAGGATCAAACTGTTAATCCAATTGAACCGAATAAAAAAATGGTTCGAAGAGAATCGGTTCTCATATAATATAATTTTTTAAAATGAAATAATATGGTTAATTATTAAATTCAAATGGTTCGATTGACTGATTCAAATTAACAAACCATATTTTTAAAAAATATTTAAAATAATGTAAAATATAAATATAAATATATTAGAAATAGTTTTAAAATCGTTTTAAAATAGTTAGATACATATTATTTTATTGTTGTATAATATATTTTATACTAAATTTCGTTTTAAATAAGTACAATAATCTTAATCTTATATGTTTAATTTATCTTTAATTGAATATTTTATGATTTTAATATCTTTCCTTTAATGTTTTTATGTTTTTTTTTAATTTTCTTGTGTTTAAATACGGTTTTTATTTGGTTTTGGCTCGGTTTATGTTCAATTTATTAATTTTAAATTATTCTTTAAAAAATGGTTCAACCCGATTAACCGAACCATTGAACTAATTTGAAATAATGCCTCTCAATGGTTATGTAATAATTATGATTTGGAAGTATAATGAATGAATTGAAGCAAACAACTTTAATAGTTCCACAAGGTTTGGTTCAGTTCAGCAAACCAAACCAAACCATGAGCCAGCCTACAATGGATTGATATGTAACCAACAACTCCCCATTAATATGCAACATGGTGTTTTCCGCTCCTTTTTTTGTTTTTCGACCTTGGTCCAACATCTGTTTCATTGAAGCAATAGCTCGAATATATATATAACTAAAAATCGATGGTACTCAAATATGTACTGTCAGTAGGGCACAGCAATCCGCATACAAAGAAAAGCAAAATCTTGAACCGAGCCCATCTACATCGCTATTGTCTAAAAGCCGACCAGCGGACTAGACACAGACAGATGTGGCCTCGAAACGTAAAAGCCCAGTCACGTTCAGTGAGCCAGCTAACTCGAATCTCAGTACTCCCAGCAGTCCTGCTCCTTACCACCAGAGAATCTCCGCCACGATTCTCAACCGGAAAACCGCCTTTTATGGTGGCCCCTAACTGACGCGCGTCGGCCGTGGACGACGGAGACGCCTGCAACCCCGTGTCCCTGAAAAAAGATGCTGCCGCCACATCGTCCGCTACCTGCGTGCGGTGGAGAGGATCAGCTTCGAAATACACAGTCGCCATGTCAAGGTCGGGCCTTTAATCGGAAGCTCTGTCCTATTCTCTTCTCCTTATACATGAGCGAGTCGTCTATACATGATCTTTCGGGATCAGTTCTTATTATTTGGGCCAAGTAGCAGATTGGTTTGTGGAAACGATGATTGAAATTTGTCAAAAATGTCGACATGGATGTTGCCTTGGCTGTTGGACTTGTGCTACTGGGCGGCGCTGATATGAGGAGGCACTAAATTTCTGTTTTTTTCATTTTTCTTTTTTGAGCTGGCAACGAAGCACCCAGTTGGCTTGTGAGCTGGCAACTAAATTTCTGTTCTGAAGTTTCTTATTAGTTTCATTTTGATTAGACACTCTCTTTCCGTGTAGTATTCCGTCGGAATAAATTACAGGAGTTGTAAAACTTTTGCAGATACTTACTCCACGGGAATCTTCTCACAAGGTCTGCATATTCCCTTATCCCATTCCTGAAGACTAAATGCTCAAGGGCAACTATATATGGATACAATAATTTAAAGCATTACCATTTGCCATCCTCCCACCTCTTCAGCTTTTGCTACAGACGTTCTCCAAGAGGGTATTGCCCTTATAGTCTTTACAGATCAAAACGGGTTCTGTATAAGAGTTACAGTGGTGCTATCTCACAACATGCTCAAGTTGCATGGAAGAGGCTTTCTCAGCTTTGTTATAGCAGGAGATATGCATTACCACCAATCTGTAAAATAACCTGTGCAGTGAGCATTGCTTTGACTCGATCAAACCTAGTAGCCCCTGGAGTTATTGCCTTCATCATTAGGGAGCTTGTGCGAGCTGAACCAAAGTTTGCTGGGGCGGAAGGCCCTTCATCAATGAAAAGTGTGTATGCAGATGCCCAAGATGGGCGTGTTTACTTGACAAAGTTCGTGTTTTCATTGGTTGAAGTTTTGATTATGCTTCTCAGAGCTATCTATCTAGCAATCCTGTTCTGGCCATGTATATCTATGGCTCCATTAGTGGACACCCTCGGTTTTCAGTTCAGAAAGAGATGGCTTCGGCTCGTTCATTCTACTCTGGAGAAAGCTGGACCTGCATTTATCAAGTGGGGTCAATGGGTTGCTACAAGACCCGATCTTTTCCCTAGAGATTTATGCGTTGAGTTAGCAGAACTTCAGTCCAAAGCTCCTGCCCACAGTTTCTCCTTTACAAAGAAAACTATAGAGATGGCATTTGGTCGGAATCTGAATGAAATATTCGATAAGTTCGAGGAAGAGCCCATAGCATCTGGAAGTGTGGCTCAAGTTCATAGAGCATTTTTAAGCTATCGATATCCACAGCAGAAGATAAAACCCATTGATGTGGCTGTTAAAGTTCGGCACCCTGGTGTTGGAGACTCCATCAGAAGAGATTTCATCATACTGAGCTGCGTTGCCAAATTATCAAAGTTTATTCCAAGCCTAAATTGGTTGAGACTGGACGAGAGCCTTCAACAGTTTGCCGTTTTCATGATGTCTCAGGTTGACCTTGCAAGGGAAGCTGCTCATCTGAGCCGTTTCATCTACAACTTCCGCAGTTGGAAAGATGTATCATTCCCAAAGCCTCTCTATCCCCTGGTGCATCCCGCTGTATTAGTGGAAACTTTTGAACTGGGCCGGAGTGTATTGTACTATGTTGATGAGCTCAAGGGGCATGAATGGATAAAAAGTGACCTTGCTCATATAGGAACCCATGCTCTTCTAAAAATGCTGTTGGTATAACCTATTCTCTTTATTCTGATTGAGATCACTTTGATTTTGGATTATCACAGCTACAGAAGTTGAGAAGCCTTTTGTTTTTTTTCAGGTGGATAATTTCATCCATGCGGATATGCACCCTGGGAACATTCTTGTCCGGGTAACCGATAGCATGTCATCACAGAATCCACCCTTCAGATCGAGGCCACATGTCATCTTCCTTGATGTAGGGATGACCGCTGAACTCTCAAAGAGAGATAGGGTGAATTTACTGGAATTTTTTAAGGCCATTGCCCTCCGTGATGGTCGTACTGCTGCTGAGTGCACGTTGAAGCTGTCCACAAAGCAATGCTGCCCCAACCCAAGAGCATTCATTGAGGTGATATATTATGCACATCTTTCGGTGCTTTATGAATGTTGCATGTGAATAAGAGGCTGATAGTTACTCAATTTGTTATGTGCTTTGGCATTCAAAAAATCTTTGACATTTTTTCCATGTTTTTCTTTATTTTTCCTCCTGGTTGACAGGAAGTAGACAATTCTTTCATCTCATGGAATTCTGCTGAGGGCAACAACATTCATCCTGCAGAATGCATGCATCAATTGCTTGAGCATGTTAGACGTCACAAGGTCAATATTGATGGAAATGTTACAACAGTGATGGTAACTACATTGGTTCTTGAGGTAATATTGTCCATCATATTCGAGGCATTGACAGATTTGTTTCTACATGAGTTATGACACACGGATGTTGTTAAGCAGATAGCTTTGCTGGTTGGGACTAATATCTAAGTTGGGCTATTTTGTCTCCCAGGGTTGGCAGCGAAAACTGGATCCAGAATATGATGTGATGGGCGCTCTGCAGAGATTGCTGTTCAAAGTTGACTGGGTGGAGTCTCTGTTTTACACCATTGAGGGAGTCATGGCTCCATAGATGTACGATGATGACGGAAGGAGAGCTGAAATTTTTTTATTTAATCGCTTCCCATCAACTGCCTCAGACTATCTTCTGGTCTCATAAAATTAATAGCTCATTGTCCCATAATGGTCAGGTGGATTTCACCTGTTGACCCTATGAAGTCATACCTCTTGGTACAGAAGGAAAACACAATTTTGTAAGGTCATAAGCTAGTTGTATCCTTTTCTTAAGGATTTTGGTATCTTATAGGTGGGAACGCACTATATGCTTTCCATCTGATCAAAATTCGTTTTGTCATGAGAGAGTATGTTGTCCTCTTAGAGCACTGATTCAACCAAAAACTACTTCACCCGTAGTCATAATATTTTAATTCCTTTTCTGGTTGGAGCAGAATAAGCACGGAAAACGAAAAACCTCAGAGGCAACTGAAACCCTTTTCAACAGGTGAGTTGAATTTATGGGCATATCGACAGGAAGCTCATCGAGGGAGGCATCGATACATATGTGCATCCAGCAAAACTGTAATACTTGATATTTAAGAACGTATTCGAAGAGCAAAAAGAATGGATGAAGTTTTGCTTTTGCTGTGCAGTGGAGTTACAGAGAGGATCATTTTCAACTTAATAGATGATTCAGTTGACATGGTAAACAGCAGCTCATGCAGTGGATGAGTTGCTTCTAAGCCCACCATGGAGCTTCTCCAGTCCTGAAGTCGGTCTCAACCCATGGGACAAAGACAACCTTCCCATCCTCAACATCTGCATGTGCAAGTGCCAAGGACTGTTTCGCAAAGACAGACTCATGTTAGGTGCGGTGCATTCATTGTCTTCAAAGAGAACATATAGATTCAGCAAAAATAAAGAGCACATATAAAGACCATTGGATACTGTGAGATAGGATCAGGCAGGGAACAATGATATTATACAAACCAACTCAGATTTATCAGACGAGGCCATCAAGCATGTGGAAGGGATAGATGCAGAGTGTGTGCCTTACCAGAGGAGCAGGTCCTCTAACGACTCTGCCTTGGTTGTTGTACTGAGAACCGTGGCAAGGGCAGATGAACTTGTTCTCAGCAGCGTTCCACGGCACCACACACCCAAGATGAGTGCACACAGCATTAATTCCATAAGTTGCAAGGGTTCTGTCATTTTCCACAACGAGGTAGGTGGGGTCACCCTTAAAAAAATTAGACGGATTCCAGGTTAGTGTGATTGCAACTGTAACGAGGCAGTGCAAGCTGTAAAATAATTGAGGTGAGCTTGAATTCTATTTGCTTTCTAAAGGGAATGTTTGAAGAAAGTTGGGCAGATAAAGATGAATCAGTTCCCTCGGGGCTGCCCACCGACTCATCGACCTTATGAGCAAAGCTGCTATAATGAAAAATAACAAGAGCTCTGCAAATGTCGGCAAACAGATAAGGAAAGCAAAGAGTACCTTCAACCCCTGGGTGAGGGTTCTGTCACCAGGGCCATGGTCCTTGAGCCACTCGGCGGCAAGAACATCATTTCCAATAGCATCCTTTGCCACGGTACCATCACTTCCACCCCTTCTCCTGTAAGGTATCGAGAACAAGGGAACAAACAAGATCTTCAGCACAGGAGAAAAAAAAAAATCATCTCTCTGAGAGATGCATTGCCATGGCCCATGCAAGCTAACAAAACAAAATACTGATCAAGCAGCACAGCATGAGTAAGATTGACAAAATGAGTGCTGAAGAATAACGCCATGCTTCCATCGACAAAATTAGGCTCGAATCTTCAGCAAAAGGACTTGAAAAACTAACCCGGGTGGAGCAAAGAAGGTGGCATAAGGGACCAACATCCCAGCAGTGGGGAGGGAGATAGCACCCAACAAGAGCAGGTTCATGAGCTCCCTCTTGCCCATATCCGGGACGCGGTCATCAGCGGGGATGCTCGTGGCCTGGCAGATGATCTTCGCGCTGCGCCTTTCTTTACCCAGAACTAGAGATGTCCTAGTAAGTTTCCCCATCAGGGCCTGGGACGGGGCAACCACCCCGTTCTTGCTCGAACATAGCTAAACGAGGTAGGATCAAACACTCAATGCTCAAGGATGAATGCTTACGCGACAGTAACAATTAAAATCTTTCCAAGGGCTTAGAAACAGAATTTCTAGTAGCAACAGTTCTGAAGCTACTAAAGTCCTGGTTTTGAGATTGTGGGAGGAAATGGTTGCAAGAAGAGACAAGAGAGGTACCTGAGAAGGGGAAGCGGAGGAGAGGGTGGAGGCAGCCATTGGAAGAGGTTCTGTACCGTTTGTTGGGAGCAGCTCGTGCGACAGAAGAGCCCGCGTGTGGTCGTAGAGTGGAAGATGTGCAAAAGGAGTGGATTTTGAGATGGAAAAAAAAATGGATGGGAAAACAACGTCCACATGTTGGAGATCACATGGGAGCGCTTCTCTATCATTGCATTGGATAGCCTTACCACTATTGCTGTTAATATCTCGTCTATAGATTATCCTATGCTCCAACGTTTTTAATGTCGGTAAATTCTCCAGCACTTCAAGGATTCGAATGACGGGACACGAGGACCCCGATATCATCATGAAGCAAAAGGGGCTCGAGCCCAATAGAACAAGCTGTCAGATAATGTTATGTCTGGAGGTAACCGCAGGCATAATATGCTAGCCGAACTGCATATATGTTCCCTTCCAGATCGGGGTGGCGAATCACCACTAACCGGTTTTGTTGGTGGATCAGCCGTATGTCCTCTACGATGAAGCATCACACCATCCTGTCAACTACTGTAAGGGAACGGGAAGCTCGACAACCACCCTTGTCACCATGCCATGTGAAGACCAGTGAGGATTGCTCAATAATTTGGCGGAGACCGGAGATGCTGACCCTACGTTCTGTGCAGCCCCGTCAAGCCGGCAGCGATTTATATAGTCAATTACCTTTCTTGTTTACCGAGTCCAACCATTCTGCCGGTGATTGGGCCTACGAACTTTTCAGTGGCCCAATGAGATTAAGTACGGCTCAGTCCAATGTTAGGCGCTTTCGTGTTGGAAAGTTGAGCCCAAGACAACCAAATGAGCTCGTGTTGCACATTGGCCCACGAAATTTGTCTTCCATCCCAACTTAGTAAATCAATCCCTCTCAGATTTATCCCCTCTTCCTGTCAAAATTAACTGCCCCAAGTTGTAGTCTTCACCGTGGAGCGATGATTGTGCGCTCATTGCTTCATCTTGTTTGTTCCATCGATAATCTAAGTAAGCTTCTCTCGTGCACAACCAGAAAACAGAGCCATTGATCATTCATCTACAAAATTTCCGTAAATTGTCGGGTCATTGATCTGGCAGGTAAAATGAAAAAAAAAAAAAAAATTGCCCGAATGGATCAAACCCTTCTACTGTGGGCAATTGGACGTCTCTTCCATGGATGGAGAATGGGTCAGACTCCGGCGGACGAGTGATGGGGATGGTGAGAAGAAAGAAAGGGCCACCCTCCACCAGCCTTGCGGTGACCGGCATCGGTCAACGCAGCAGAAGTTTGTCCAAGTCAAGGTACCCTTAATAATCTTAACTCTAGACCCGAGACATCCCAAATTACACGTCCACGCGTTAGTGTTACGAAAGTGTCAGATTATTATGGCCGTCAAAAAAATTTCCCGGTTCGATTGAAATTTTTTTGGCCGGCCTCCCCGGTTCGATGAAATGACCACCCAAAAATCGACGAAGTCGTCACCCGGAAGCGAATCGTCAAAGCAGATGACAATAACTGAAAAAAGCCAGTCGGTCAGCCTGTCCAGACTCGCTTCTTGTCCTCCGCACTGTAATTACAGAAATTTATTTATTTATTTATTCGTATAATTGATTCCCATTTACTTCCGTTCCATATAATTGTGAAGACAACCGCTCCAACACAAGGCAAATGCCGGCTCCTCAGCCTCCCAACCGCCCGCCACGCCACCACCTCTGGGCTCTCTCTCTCTCTCTCTCTCTCTCTCCCGTGATTCCTAGCGGTTCCTGAGATTCTCCCACACACAATGACGTATTCGAAGGCGGAGAAGAGGGGGAGGAGGAGGAGCGGCGGCAGCACCTTTGGGCTTTTCAAGTGCTTCAGGCCGACGGTCGAAGATGACGAAGCCAGCCACAAGGCAGGGGCGAGCGAGCCTGCCTTTATTGTAAGGGAGGGCTACGCCCTTCTGACAACGCCGGTGCTGGAGGAAGACTGTCGCATGGACAAGAAGGTCCACCGTGGACTTTCCTCCGGCACCAAGGCCGTTTTCTTCGAGACGTCTCTGGTTAGTCTCCACTGCCCATACGAGCCCATCCCCGGAATTTGCTTTGATTGCTTCAAAGGTCAATCTGGTGTTCGACAACACTACATTAACTGTGGCATAATATGTTCATGATTGATGATGATATGTCCGCCGGCTTGATCTGTGCGACAAGACAAGTGCCATGGTTGATGGAACTTATGCTCTGTCAAAGCACTTCTTCTTCAGCGGTCAAATCCGTTAATGCCTCTCTGTACTCCGATCTTGGCAGGGTAGGAAGAGCCGGGAGAGCAAATACTCGCAAGAGCTCTCATCGACCAGGGCTAGTGAGTGTTCGGATTCGACGAACCGAAGTGGGAGGAGGACCGATTCGAGCGTCTCCACATCATCGCTTTCACTGGACTCCTCGCGCTGCTCGTCCCTCACATCGAGCTCCAGATCGTACAACTACAGACAGAAGCCATCTCGATCAAGCTCATTCGTGTTCAGCCAGAGGCGGCGCAGCCTAATTAAGGAGCAGCAGACCCGGCCGGGTCACCATGGTCTCTGCGTGCTCGTCATTACCCTTCTGGTGGTAGTCCTGTGGGGCAAGATATGTGCGATCATCTGCACCTCGACATGGTTGTACGTCACGTCTCACGGGAGCACTGCACACCCGCCATCGTCGGATAACAGATGCGAGAACACGGATTCGGCTGAGTACAGGAAGAGGGTCGTCTTAGGAGGGTTCTTGGATCGGAAGCGATCTCGGAGTGTAAACTCTCTGTGAAGGTTGATCGTAGTTTCCCCCGACTCGAACAGGAAGTTCGGGAACTCGACATCAATGACAGCACGATGATTCATCTTGTTTCCGGTGGACGTTGAAATAGGATGAGATTCTCACGGCACAACGGTATAGTACGCAGAGTAGTTTTCTTTGTAGTTGGTAGTCAGGGGCACTTCGGATGATTCTCTGTATACCATATTTATCTTTGTAGCAAGTCGAATTCTCCCGTTGTCGAGGAATGGATTCGGCTGTCATGTTCGTCAGAGAAGTTTGATTCCAGGGGCGATGAGCATGCAATTTGTCACGGGGCCAATGCGAGTCACAAATTTTCCCGCACCCCGTTAGGCGTCGACACCCCGTATGTCGACCAGCCACACACACACCGTGCATACCGTCGAGGTCGTTCGATCACAGAACTGTAAAAGTAACACAAAGGAACCCAACAACACAATTGGGAAAAACGTAACTTGTATTCACATGTATCACAAGTACACGAAAACCCAATCCAGATCAGAATACTTACACGTAGTCACACGAGTATATGCCTCACAGTCTCTCACTGTTTACACTTCCCATCCGTCTTGAGCTTTCTCTCAAGAACACCGGACTGCTTTCTCTGACTTGACTTTTACTTTCTTGGAGTCTCTGGCTCTCTGTGTCTCTCCTTTTAAGAATTCTTGGTTGTCTCTGAGAATGAGACTGACGCCCTTTATACAGAGGAGCCTAGCAAACCCGATATGATAACTGATATATTTGAATCCCTTGATTCTCTCTCTCAGATATCGATATGTTCAATCTCGACCGTTGATCTACAATCTCCAAGATTGTTTCCATAACATATTGATTTACCATATTCCGGGAGAATCTTTCCCTGATTGCCTACTTGACCAGGTATGGATGACTTGGCGCTGACTCAGCATCGTTGATCCGATCCACTCTCCTTTGGGGCCCACGTCCATGATCGCCCCCTACGATCACAGTCGCCCGATCGAGATTGCTGCATTCAATGGTGCTCGAGTGTGGTCAAGGACTTATCTGATCTTCACAAGTAGNGTCGCCCGATCGAGATTGCTGCATTCAATGGTGCTCGAGTGTGGTCAAGGACTTATCTGATCTTCACAAGTAGTCAACTCACCAGTCGCTAAGTGTTGAGCAATCCCTTAGTGTCTGCCGTGCCTATCGAGTAGTGCGCACTCCTGGAGTGCCGTTGCTCGATCATATCTTGTTCACCGAGCATCCTTGAGGGTTTCATCGTGCCTTGCTCGTGGACATCCTCACCACTCATACATGCATTTGCCTACTTGTGAACAGTGACACTCCATGGCCACACTCTAATCCCTCGACACATTGTCGAGCCTTGATCGATCGCCCCCTTCATTGGTGCCTCTGCGCACGCTTGTGTGACCATCTCCATACTTGCCCGCTCATGGACCTGCAATTTATCCCAACACCTCGCACATGACTGCTCGTGCATCATTGCGTGCATGCTATGCGCTATCACTACCTCGAGGTATGGCTTGTGGTACGTATTCTCTGGATCAGAGCTCAAGGGTCTAACACAATTTTTGAAAGTTCTACCATCTACGGCAGAACTTATCGAGGATGATGAGTGACAGAGACTGAATCCATGCACATTATTTGCATATAGCTAAACTGAGAGCACCCCCATACCCGCTCGAAGAATCCAATTGAGCATCGACTATTTCTTCGACCGTGTCTTGTTTTTGTAAACTAGGCCCAGTGAGACGACCTCATCGGGAGACAGTACCCGAGGCCCAGTGACTGGCAAGGAAGGCTTCGAGTCTGAAGTTAGAACCATATCTTGAACTAACATAAGTTGAAGATGAAGGGCCTTCTCCATGTGCCATGGCCCGGCCCAGCACAGCGCAACCCCGAACAATTTTTTTTTATAAAAAAATTCTGACTTGCTCTTTTTTTTTTTGTCTTATCCTTTTCAGAATACAATTTTTTTCCCTAGAAATTATTGTTTTTTTAAAAAAAAATTGGGTAGTATTATTGTAGGTTGCTTTTGGGTAAATTACAACGGCCACGTCGTACGCACATACATGATACGCCCCCCATAGTAAAAAGGACGCCCTAGACATCTTCTCAGAGACAGCTGCTGCCTTTGTTGTCTGACTGTTTCAGTATTATTATTATTATTTGTTTTTTGGGGGCTGGTGTGGTTGGTTCTGCTGCTGCATAGCCATAGCCAAGAGCACAGCTAGCTGAAGATGGTGTTGGGCAGTGGGAGCGACGGACACACGCCTCCGTACTTACGTCCAATGTTTGCGGGACAACGGTTGATTAAGTTGGTTAGACACTACTCTCTTTTTTCTTTTTCTTTTTTTCCTGAGTAAAGTCTAATAATGTTGGAGGGATGGTGGATCGTTGGAAGGACTTTGGTATTACTTTGTTCAGAATTCCTTGAAATCCCCTATAGCATAAATCATATGCGTTCTGTGAATCATCCATACTATTACTGCTACTAATGCCGCCGATCACGGAGATCCAATATTTGTTAGACGGATTTGTCCTCCCCAGCCACTGTACCTCAAGGCCCCTGCCACCCCACGATCCACACACCATCTCGCAGAATTCCCTGAACTGACCCCCTTTCTAAGAGATTCACGCCAGTTCTCATCCGAATGGATGAGGACTGAGAGGGTGGGGGGGTGGCAAATCCGTAAAACAACAGCACAGGGCTGGAGAGTGGGGGAGAATCTCAGTTCAGATTGGTTTCAGATCCACAAAGAAAGAAGAGAATGATTTCCTGATTTCCTCTGTGTGTGTGTGTGTGTGTGTGTCTCTCTCTCTCTCTCTCTCTCTGTGATGCAGATACTCTGATTCTTTGGTCTCTGTTTGGGCGTTGTTGTGGTCCAATGCATATTATATTATATATACATGTACGTAGCATGGCTATGCAATGGAACAGAAATTATCTGGGAATGGGAATGGGTATTCCCAAAGTTGTAGAAAGGCTTCGACTGATTACAGTTGCTCCCAACCGCAAGGCTCCTATCCTAATGCACATATGGCAACCCACTAGGAAAGCTATTGCAAACAGACTACTTCTCCCTTCTCCACTCACTCGACAGAAAATTTATCGTTATTCCACCACCATTTCGTATTTCTACCTTCCATTTATCCTCTTACTTGGATTTGAAGCAAGAATTCTAGTCATTAGGACCCATCTACGTGCCTCATCACTGTTCCTATCGATCAACGCATTATCTCCGATCGGTGGATCCATCACAATTCCGCCTCTAATCTGGACGTCGTATTCCGCGGTCAAAGAGTGGTCTTAGTTTGAGTTTTTTTCCTGTTATATGTCATTGGCTCGGTTGATTCGACTGCATGGTGTCCAAATCCAATAGTGGTCCGACCTCGCGCACACACAGAATGAGAGAGAGAGAGAGAGAGAGAGAGAGAGAGAGAGAGAGAGAGAGAGAGAGAGAGGTGGCTGGCTGGGTCCCTTTTCGACCCTTTAGGTGGGGGTCCTAAATAGCTCAGGCGAATCTTGAACTGTTACGACCCAAATCCCAATCATTCCGACCAGATATCGTAGGTGGCGGCAACTACTGCAGATCTCAAGCACCTCAGGAAAATCGAATTTCCTTTACTTAAAAGAAGGATTCAAATCAAACATGTGATAAGAAATAAGAAAATTTAAATAATCTTAAGAGATAATAAGTCTATTTGGAACTTAATGTAAATTTATTTATTTTTTTGGTTGTATGACGCACGATGGATTTTGTCAATTAAATGCGCAGACAATGATGTGGACCACATCCAAAACAGTAGGAATTCTTCTTTTTCTTCTTGATTTAATCGATGCCTATGCACTATAAGCATCGGATTTAATTGTTAGCCGATCAGGTTCACGGGTTGTTGTGGGGTGGGGGTGCTATCTATCGAGAGAATATGAGAATCTCACCTGAGTTGCATCAAAACGCGTTGATTCGGTCACACTCCATGCCTCCCCTTTTCCTAATTTAGATTTAACAAGCATCACAAATCAATGTTGATCGGACAAGATGCTTCCGGCTGCAGTCATGAGTTCTCTCCCCATTCATATTACTCGAATGCCAAATCCCATTTCTCAAGTTGAGAGTAATAAGAAAAGTAAAAAGAAGAAGAAGAAGAAGAAGAAGAAGAAGAGGAATTGAACCACCTCTCTCTCCCTCTCTCTCGAGTGTGGTACGTTGTTAATGGAAAACTACTCCAAAGGGAAGAGGAAGAGGGACAAAGTAGCAAAGGGGGAATGGTTTTGCCATACAAGAGAGCACCCACATGGGAGTCAGCTTTATCCGTGTTTCCATATATGAAGAATGGGGGAAGGGTGGTGGTGGTGGTGGCAGGGCATCACTATCAGATCATTTGCTAAAACCACCCCAATATCCATATGTGTGTTTACATGCAGAGCAGAGGGATACCTTCATTTATGACCAAATCCTCCTACTCTAAATGATCAACGCTTGCCCAAAGGAAACCCTACTCCCTCTCTCTCTCTCTCACACACACACAACATATCCCAATGGCCCAAACCTCATTAAGGCTCGCGATCATTGAGTAGCGATAGCGAATAAAGAGTTCCCGGACTGGACCATTTCTCAATAGCCCACCTACATATGTGCGCTAGGTCGACTATCCAATAATCCCTGCAAAACACATGGAGCACGGAAGGGTCCATTACCATACATAATTCAACTTATACCGCCTTATTCATATCTATATAAGACAATCCGCACAATAAGAAGAAGAGGTACTGATCGATACACAAGGAAGAGTCTCTTAAGATTTCATTGTCAAGTGCGAATTATTTATTGCTCTCATAAGGTGGGAAAGCGGGGGATGATTATTTGCCAAATTTGGCCGGGACTGACACTGACCACTACGATGCGCCCACCTGCTTATTTTAGCATCTTTCCGCGGAATTATGCGCCGTTCCTCCCCCACAGGCCGAGCCCCCCTAAATCGCCCTCCCTTGTAAACAATATTTATTGTTATTTATTTTTTTTACAAAATAAAAATTTTAAAATCTAAAGAATCCTAACAGATGTTGGGTCGGCTCGGCGGACTAGGAATAAAATCTTCTACCATATATAGAATATAATATTTTATTTAAAATTAAAAGATTTTATTAATAAGTAAATTCTAATTTATCGCTAATAGAAATTTGTCTATAGAATGCAATGGCAAGTTTGGGATGGACTATAAATTAATCTCAAATAAATGCCCGATGATTGGAAGGTCGTGCCATATGAGTAATCGAGTAACTTCATCCTATTATCTTAAACTTTTGCGTTAAATGTGAACCGATTGCTTTTATAATCCAGTGAAAATTTGACATGTTACGTCGTGTGATTAAAAACTCTAAGTATTCCATATCATATGCTCTAAAAAAAATTCATATGAACATAATTAGAGACTGGACTAAGGTCATCCAATATCGGTTTTCGAACAGCAAAGGAAAGCTCAGACATGTAATGTGTGTATGTATATATGTGTGTGCGCGCGTCCTTTTGGCGCTTCTCTCCACAGGCATTATATGCTTCTTGTCCTCTTCTCTCTCTCTCTCTCTCTCTCCCTATATTCAATGTTTGCGGATTAGAAGCCCTTCCTATCTCGGCCTCTGTAAGAATACGCTCCCTCTGATCAAAAGCTTCACTTTGATGGCTGCCCCGTTGCTTGTTATGTCAACAAGCTCATCCACCAGCCAAGACATGTCGAGGAACCCGGCACCACCGGGCGCCGAGGCACAGACCCGACAGGACGAAGCGGCTCCTAAGCCGGCTGGGAGAGGCAAGAGGGCGGCCAAGCCCCCGGCACAGAAGAGGCCGCCGCAGAGAGGACTCGGCGTTGCCCAGCTCGAGCGCCTCAGGCAGCAGGAGCACTGGAAGAAAATGACGGAAATGTCGCAGCACCAGCACCTCCGCGGCGAATTCCAGTTCCAGGCACAGGCTGTTCATGACCCCGCGCTGGTCTCTGGTCCGCTGGGCGGCTCTCCTCTCCATCATTGCCCAGCTGACTATTGCATGGGATCGCCACGACCGGTTGCCTGCTCCGGTCAAACGCTCGGTGCTGGACGGGCACTTGGCGTTCAAAGGGGCGGCAGCTTCCCACATGTGGCGGATCGGGTTGTTGGGAGCCTGTACATGGCCGGGGTTGGAGGGAGTACTGCTGCATTGGAGCCATCAAGAGAGCTCTCTTCAATGCCAAATGTGCGGTGCTTCTCTGACCATTGTGATATCTGCAATCGTCTTAAGGTGAGAAAGTTGCAGCAGCGAACATTAAAAAAAAAAAAAAAGGATGAAAACGGTTATAATGCGCTACAGAGGTCCATTTTACTGTTTCATTGGATGGTGGGCTTTGGATTTGGTCTCTGTCATACCATTAGATGACAAAATCAATAAAAAAAAAAATCAGTAGGTGGTTAAGCGATCTGAACTGTTCAGCATGAACATGTACGCTCATATGTGGAAAACAGTCATGTCACGAAGTCGGGTTATGTATGTGTTTATTGAGAACGTGATTTGGTGATTGTGTGACTCTCCATTGCAGAAGAAGAACAATGTCAATGCGAGGAAGATTGTGGTGCTTGATCAAGGAGCAGGAGATCATACCGACAACCGGGAGAGGCCAGTTACAAACAACCGTGATTTCCTCGCTTTGAACTTGGGTAACTGCTTCAGCTGCAGTGGGAGTTTCACTTCAAGAGAAGAGGGCTATGGTCTTCATGGCAATCGGCCAGCTGTCGATCAGGTCAAAAATCATCCAAGAAGCCCCTCATGCATTTCATTGCAGCGCCTAATTGATTTTTAGGCTACACATTGCGCCTCTAAATCTGCCTGGGTCCTTCTACAATCTGTCATTTTGCATATTAAAAAGCAACGCATTTGGTGATTTTCTACGGATTCTACAACCGTTCAGTTTAATCTGATGATAGCTCGACTATGTTTAATCATTCCAGAAGTTATACTTGTTAACACATTTCGGTATAGTTAAAGATTTTAAAATGTTTACAATTGTTTATATCACACCTTTTTTTTTTTTTTGGATATATGAGATCACTTAGATCAGTGGTTTTCACACTGATCCTCTATGGCGTACTAATTATGTCATTGGTCGGGTAAACCCCATGCTTTTTCTGTGCATGCTTCGATGAGTGTTATAAGAAAAGCATATACTCGATTCCATGCTCTTTATGTATTCGATCTTTCCACCCACAATTACATGTTAATACCGTGCGGCAAGTTTTCCACTGGAGCATGGACATGAATATCTTATTATGAGTGCCCTTGTTCGAGTTTTAAGGTGCAAAACTCACAGTTGGGATAATGGATACAGCTAACTAAGAACTGCCATTATTGATGAATGTGTAATAACTCTAACACCAATCCGAATGTGCAGATAAATTGACATTTCCTTACATTGAGTGAATGATTTTTGATAGATACATAAAGTGAAAGCTGTTCATGCATATTATTCTCTCTATGATTAGGCCATATATATATATATATATATATATATGCATGACTTGGCATCGGGATCCACAATTCGATCCTTTCCATGCATTAAATTTTCTGATGCTATAAATAATGAGCTTGGAGCTGTGTTCTGTATAGGAAGTAGAAGTGATGGACATGGGGAGGAAGGTGAAAGCAGTGAGAGGGGATAGCCTTTTAATGGAGTATGAGTTCTTCCCAGGAAAGAGCAACAGTGGCAGAAGCATTTTTCCCGAGAAGCTGTGCTTTCCCGCAGAGGAAGATCAAGAAGCTGCTGCTGCTGCTGCTGCTGCTTCTGCTTCTGCTTCTGCTTCTGCAGTGAATAGATCAGGTGGTGGTGAAGCTTCGATTAAGGACCCCAGTTCCATTGATTTATCTCTCAGGCTTTCCTACTGATCACTCAGCAAAAAGGACCTTCTTGTACATTGTCCCTTTTGTTTTCACCATTGGGTCTCATGCATGAGAAGATGAACCCTAAAAACACTGCCTTTTTGCCTCCTCTATCTCTTGTGTGTGGATGCTTTTCTGTCTGTTGGACCTGCAGGTTTTCATTAATAGATCCCTCACATGAACATAGGCATCATAGCCTCTAACTGATCATCTGATGAACTACGTCTCATCTCTGATCCCTTCCTTTGATTGCACGCACTATCATTAACTAGCTCTTGGGTATTCTGTAATATATATTTCTTCTATAGCCTATAAACTGAGTGACTGATTCTCATTTATTCATGCTTTCCAAGTCTTCGTGCAGATGCTTTCGTTACCCTTTCTGCTCAATACTTTGACATTAAATTATTTTTCTAACATAGGGCACGTACAGAAAACATATATGACAAGCATGCTTCACTTACACACAAAATGTGTTCCAACATTTACAATCTGAGTTTACCGTTGGCTCGAAGAAGTATGGAGTCACAATAATTTTATGTGCTACCTATTTGATTGGATCAAATGATCGTACTTTCAGCAGCTAGATGGCACATGAATGAGCTTAGATTGAGAAATGCGTTGGCACATATATAGCATGATCATCATCAATATTCGAACTCAACTTTCATGATCCACACAGGGCTAGCAAAAAATAAAATAAAATCTGGAACTCGCCTAATTGAATCATGTTGAAGACAGAAACATACATATGATCGAGCGAGCAAACAGACGGAGACAGTATAAGAAAACCTGCAATGAGAGGAGAGGGTATGATTGGTACCAGTGGGAGTCGCAGTCTCAGGCTGTCTGGCTCGTCTCTCTCTTCCTCTACGTCTGTCCTGCAAAGTGGTTCTTTCCGGATCAGCGGGTTTCATTGGCCCGGCCAGTCCCCCGGCCCTTGTAACCCTTCCAGCTTTCCCCTTTTCTCCCTGTCTTCCCTCACTTTCTCATTTTTGGTAATGCATTTTTGGAATAAGAAATTCTGCAAAATGGTAATACTAAATCAATTCAATGGAGAATCTGCAAAAAAAGAAAGAAAAAAAAATGGAAAATGAAAGCAATTTGAGATCCTTTTTCTCCTCCTCAAGTTGTGCCCCATAACTTAAGCTCCGAGAGGAAAACACATGATTTCGATAGTTTTACCTTAGACCACCTAAACCTAGACCGGCAAGAAACCATGAATATCAGATGGGGCACAAAAAAAAAAGAATTTTTATATGTTGTTTATTCTTTTGCTGAAGGGACAGACGCGATGCAACTGGACTAAAATTCGCTCGGGCGTGGCACAAGATTTTCTTGTTATTCCTGATAACCACTCCTGGAATCTTCGATGCCGTACTCATGGAGTCTTGTGCTCTTTTCAGAGGTCTTGCTGTTCCTCGGCATCTGGCTGCGGGGTTGTAGGCTCGTTCCTGATATATGGATGCACAATCAGGCTGGTGTTTGAATTTATCTGAACGCTGACTAACTTCCCCGTGGTCGGGAAAGTAGGAGTACGGAGGCCTTTTGGTGGCTTTGATATGGTACATTGTCCTCAACGAAAACGAGCTAGGAGCAGCCTTGTCGTGGTTCACTACTTATAATAATACTCAACCTTGATGAGCATTCGATCGAATACATTTCTGATATTTAACCGTGGGAATGAAATCTAGGGGTAGAAATTGATTCCCTGTTGGTGCGCCCAGTGAGGCGGACAGGCTATTCAATGAATATGAGCGTACATTATAGGTCAGTATCACCGACAGTGGGATCACCTCTCTTTGTTGTAAGGTGTCAAAACTATGCGCTTATGAATGAATGTGGAGTCGCAAGTGAAGGAGGTAGGTCCATATGCCTAGAAGGCTTGGATGCTCCAAACTACGAATCATGGATGTCACAGAACTGATTCTCGTTGCTGTAACTCACTGGGCTACTGATGTATCTTGTAACGAAGAAAACAAAAATAAATTTTGGGAAACGTCTAAATCGACCTCGTACTGTTGGAGAAATAATGAACCTGCAGTTTCGCATCATTCTGAGTTACCTCTGTACGTAATTGGCGGAACATAACTTGGAACTGGCTACTTGTCTGATCATTATAAGCGTGGGGATTAGGAGAAGAATATATAGATCACGGTAACTAGTACGGACGTCAATTATAGTTAATGAAACTACGTTTACACGAGATGGTTTCCCTGAGACATCCACTGGCGGCCTGGCTCGTCCACTAGCCCCGGACTGAGATTGAACATGAGGATGCAAAACTCCATCTGACTAAGCATCCCGTCCCCGTCGAGATCTCCCTCCCTCAGCATGCACACGATCTCGTCGTCCCGCAGGACGTCCTCCAGCCCTAGCCCGAGGATGTTCCTCTTGAGGCTCTCGAAAGTGATCGCTCCCTTCTCCCCGTCCATGAGGAGCTGGAAACCACTGCACAGCTCCCCGATGAAGCCCTCGGCACCCAGATGAACCATCATCGAGGGGAAGTAGTCCTCGAAGTCGAAGAAAGCATCTGGACAGGCCATGTGGTTTTCGTTGGCTATTAGCATTGGCTTAAAAAATGGTCGATATGTGTGTTGGATAGAGCTTGGACGGTAAGGTCTTTGAGTCGTACGAAGAAAAAGGAATGGTTCCGTTCTTATATAGTGAATAAATAATATGTGATAGGGTTAGAGTGAGTGATAGCTAGGGAAGAGAGGTAGGGGTATCTAAAGACAGGCAGAGAGGGACAGGAGCGATTGTTCGAGGAAATGGGTGAGATTTTGTTGGCCACCACTGTACGTGACGAAAGGAACTTCACAAACGATTTTGTCACCTTCCACATCAATTATCGGACGACAAATTTCAAGTGGGGTTTCTTCTTCTGATGAGTATGAGAAGTAACCAGCTCGAATTCTCAAGAACAAAGATCGTAAGAAAAAAAAGAAAAAAGAGTGCGTTCCCACACTTACATATAGAGATAATAGAAATGACACCATAATTTATTAATTTTGGATAGTACGACAAAGACGGGCAAGGAGCCTTTTATCCTTTGCGTGCATGAGTTTCATGTGCGTCTGCTGGGCCAGCATTCGTTTTCGTGGAAGTTGCCATGCTATCCTTTTTACTGTGCAATCCCAGATTCCATTAACCCAGATTCAAACCGGTTTCGTTGTTGCTGTACGATGGCGATCAGAATGCAAATACCCTTATCATTCATTTGATTCCCGTAGCCTTCATTTTTCCCTTCACAATTTGTTGCCACGTCAACACATCATGATCAGAAGAAGCAGCTGGGAATAGCAGTCCCCACCATTATCCATCAGGTAATTGTGCCGAATGCTTCCGGGTTTTTTGTCTGAGCAATTTCTTGCTTTAAATAATGAAGTGAGACGATGAACAAACAGCAGCAGCTCAGAAACTCCACTACTCCACTCGATCATCGATTGCAGGACAAAACTAATCCCGAGATCATCTAAGGCAGCGTACAAACGCAGATTAGATCCGCATGGCTCCCCATTTAGCCAGCCTAGAATGGGAAGCGACCTTGTGTGCATGCATGCATGCACCCACCTGGAGCACTTCACTCGTTCGGACTGTCATCCGGGCTTACACATACAGGTGACCTCGATTCCGACAGCCGAAACCATCTTCGTTGTCTGATGTTCTGTTTTCCATCGTTTGAAGGAAAGGAGCGGGCCTTGGTTGGGAATCCCCAGATGGGAACAAATAAACTAATGATTTCGAGGGAATTTAGCTGACAAGAGGAAGCTTCTCCGCAGCTTCCTTTTTACACGTAAGTACAGGAGACTCTGCTCCCCCCCTCATGCAAGATAGCCTCTTATCGACTGATTTGAAGGCAGGGGGGGTACTGTTTGCCCCGTGGCTCACTAGGAACGGAGACTTCTGTGGATGCCGTAGGGTGAGAAAAAGTGGAATCTTCATTGACATTATCGATAAGGTATCTGAACGAATTGAAGGATATCATATAAGTACCTGTGCCGAAGATATATCAAACGTGCGTTTACTGTACAAGGTGAGCGCCTTTTCTGGTCCCCTCGGTTGAGATCCCTACTGAAAGTTGCGGGAAACAAATATATTCGAGAAAGAGTTTTGTCTATACATCATCAATATCTTTGGTCATGAAACTAATAACGAAAATCGTCGTCGCATTTCTTGTTGTTTGACGAGCTTTGTCTATTCCTCCCTTTCATCCCGATGATTAGGGCTCTGCATCTCCCAAGTGATCAGTGACTGGTATCAGTAATTTCTTTCGCAACAATGCCACAGACAATGGGGATACCATATTCTTATACTAATAAGCATGGGCATCACTCATCAATATGCCCTTTTAGATATTTGCACCAGCTCTGTCATAGGGATCTGCAACCCATATCCAACATTAAAAAGGGAAAAAAAATATATTAATAAATTAAGCCCTTGTTTGGGGTATAACCAAGTTTCTTATGTTGCCCCATATGGTTTTTGACAAGTGTTCTTGACATCCGACCCCACCCCACACACGTGTACACGCACAATCATCATACGAGGCGCAAAGTCGGTTTGCATGCCAGCATAGATGCGAGGCAAGGCGTGCAGAGGAATTTGCAGCACAAGTACGAAATAGGTCACGTGACAGCGCACTGGCTCGCCCCAGTCAATCAAAATCTCAAATCTAATCTAACTCCGACACCACACTACGTCACTAACTCGTAGGCTTGTGAGAGGTTTTAGTGTGAGAGCCGCCGGCTCCATTGCTGCCCCATATCTTCGATGAAGGATCACAAGATTGATTGATGTCATCATCAAATGATTGGTTGCAACTTTTACCTATTTTAAAGCTCGACCTGCTCCGGCCCAATTTTCTTGGGCCGGCCTCGGTGCTTCTTTCTCCTCCGTATTTTAACCTTTTGAAGGCCCATTTATTAAAAAGTCTTCAAAGGCCCGGCCCACACATCCTGCGCCCACTTACCCTTCATATATTTTAAATAAGTAGATATATGAAATTTTACCATAAAAATTGAACACACAATTTTTTTAATTATTAGAACAAATACAATAATATTATACCAAACTGCTTATTTATATTAGTCCGAATACCTATATTAACATAATTCTATCCATGAAGTCCGAGCACTTGAGTCGCCGGATGGGACCCGCACATTTTCGTCGGTACCGGACTTCAACTTGGACTTCGACATATAAAATTAATTAATTTCTAATTTGCCCAGATTAACTGGAAAGAAAAGGACAGGCTCTACTTCAACGTCAACGCTGGCGTCATCATTTGGGTCTCATAGTGATGTGACGACCTTTACTACACCCAAGCGATCATAGTCCGAATTTAATTTAATTAGATAAAGAAAATTAGTAAAATTTATTCTGGTAAATAATATTTAGGTTATTGAGAAAAATAGAAATTTGAGAGCCGGCGTGCGCACTCGCCGTCGCAGAATCCGTCGCAGGTTCACCCGGACGGCAACTTCGAGTCCACTTCTGTTACCTAACTAAAAAAATCGTACCTTCCACGTCTTTGGGAAATTGCAAGAGAGCCCCGCCCACAACTAGCAAAATTTGTGAATCACTCCATCCACCACACTGTCCCTTTCATTTTAACCCATCCACTTGTATCATGGGTACTATATATGCAGTCACATTCGATCGAACTCGACGGAATGCATCATAGATAGACCCGTGAATCAAGTGAGCATAAACTTGTGGGTATGCGTCATGAGAAATGCGATATCTTGTTGCACAGTTTTAGCCGGAAATCTGGTTAAAAAAGAAAAACAAGTAAACGATGATGGAGCAATGAATATAGAATTATAATTGAGGGACGGTATTGCAAATTCCTGCCTCCATTTTCCTCTTTTCTTCTCCGCATGGGAAAGGGAGAAAAAAGGGGAATTTTTATTGACTTAACCGGGAGGCAGAGGCCTGTCTCCGAGAAAGAGCCAACCTCCCTCTCTCCTCCCTACCTCACAAAGGCCCAAACTTTCAGTTAATGTGTCCATCACTTCCTTCGTTCATTCCCCTCTCCTTCCAAGAAGAAGCCCCAAAGTTCTCCTCCATCTCTCAATTATCTGTCCCTTAGTTGTCATCCGTCTCCCTACTCCTTCCTGGAACTTCCAACAATTCATACCTCCGTGCCCCCTCTATTAATATAATTGCTTCACCCAAATTCAGTCTCGACGACCCACAATCTGATCCATCTCTAACATCTTCTCTCTCTCTCTCTCTCTCTCTCTCTCTCTCTGTAAGAAAGCTTGAATCATTCGCTCATCCATGGCGTCCTCGAAGAAGTCAATCCCCCAGAACTTCCACGACTTCTTGCCCGTCATGGCCCAGAAGCTCGGCCGCGAGGGCCTCATCGGGGAGCTGTGTAATGGGTTCAACCTGTTGGTGGACAGGGAAAAGGGGGTCATCACGTTCGACAGCCTGAAGAGGAATTCGGCTCTCTTGGGACTGAAGGATTTGAGCGACGACGATCTGAGGTCTATGCTGAGGGAAGGTGATTTCGACGGCGATGGTGCCCTCAACCAGATGGAGTTCTGCGTCCTCATGTTCAGACTGAGTCCCGAGTTGATGGAGGAGTCGGAGGCTCTGTTGGAGGAGGCCCTTAAGGAGGAATTCAGGGGATTTTGCTGATTCCTGATTCCTTTCCATTAACAACACCCATTTACAAAGATTTTTTTTTTCCATTTCTTGGTGTTGTCTGATACTTGATTTGTGGTGATATCTTGAATGAAAGGCATAGAAAATAGAAAAAAAAATGCTGAATTTTATAGCACCAATTTGACACGCTCTCTCTCTCTCTCTCTTATTCCTCATCAGTAGCGCTGTACCTCGATTAATTCCGCACCTTTTGTCATCAAATCTCTGCGGCCTACGTTATTCTGTCAATCATGAAACTGTTATGTCAAATCCCGAGGATCGATTAGACGAATGTAGCTCTGAAGCTGATCGAAAGTAAAGTGACGGCTCCGGTCACCTCTCGGAACCGCAGAATTTTCCCACCAAGTGGGGTGGCCGATACTTTTTGCTCGGAATTTTGGGTCACTTGGACTGACTTGCTTCACTTCTTGGAAGCATTCAGCTCTACTTTTCTCTTCCGTCTTCGGAGCTCTTCATTAGTATCCTGTTTAGTAGGCAAATCCTAAGACAAAATGGTGTCTCTATGCTAACCTTAACATATACGGGGCTGAGGACATTTTGAATCTTGAACTCTGTGCTCGTTTTCTTGGTGGTTTTGGTCCAAAGGAGTGAGCTTCCCCGCAACCAGCGTTGAATTTTCACTGTTAAGACATTTCTCATTTGGTGCTGGGGGAGGGGGATGAAAGTCAATTTAAGCTGCCATCATTTTTGGAGAGATTTATGATTCATGCCGGAATGAAGTTACAGTAATTCGCTTGTGTGTCTCATTCATCTGGTCAATGTATGTATCCTAAGTTTTTTTTTTGGCTGACCTAAGTGCTCGGGTCATCTAGAGGCTGCACTGCCCCTGTCTAATACTTTTCCTTCCAAATTTCCAAACCAAACCTAAGCAGCAGAAGAGCTGGGTTAGCGGTCAACGGCCTTCCTCGATGGAATGGCGGCCGAAAGTTTCACTGGTAAAATCAAACCATATTCATCAAATAATAAAAGCAATAGTTAACCAAAGATTATTCTCAATTCTCTTTTGCACGTGTACATAAAGAGTTATGCACAGAGGCAATGAAATACATCTCTTATCCAAAAATAAAAAAAGGAACAAGATTTAGTCTCGATTAAGGGCATTAAGTCTTCTTTCTCCTTGGTTGACTAAGGTTTGAAATTGTTCACTTCTCTCTCTCTCTGCATTGACCGTTAAAATACCAAGGTTGTTGACAAAAATGGAGGAGTTCCTAATCCTGCTTGTCTTGATGAGGAAGCAACCAGTGAGCCAGGGTATTGTAGCAGAAAGTCCAAATTATCCCCATTATCAGAAGCCCAAATAAGAACAACCCAACTGAATCAGCTAGCTGCTTCTAACATTACCTGCCAAGAACAGCTACCATTGAAACTCGGCTTCTAAACCTTGAACCTGATACCCAGAAAGCTTGATACCATCACATGGCCATCTACAAAGAGTGATGCTTAATAACACGTACAAATAAAACGTGGATCATCATTTTTATCTATTTATGTATGTAACCGCGCATCCCCATGTCAACAACAACCATGCGTTCTCCTAGTGCCAAGCAGAAGCAGATATCAACCTCCTATCCTTCCATCCTAACAGCATAGCCCCATCCTTCTCTTCCAGAGTGTAGTGCTCTGAGTAGCGCTTCAGGAGGCTTCTCATCACCGAGTTAACATAACTGCTCAGTCGATACTGCTTGAAACCCGCCATCATTAACCTTGACTTCCACTTCCCAAACAGTTCGTGCCTCTCCACTCTTTCTTTCCCCTCGCAGGCAATTATGTTCACTATATCCCTCGCCAGACAGTGTTGCTCCACGTCTATCCTCTCCTTCTGGTCCCTTGTAAGTGCTGCATCAATGGACTCAAACATCGCTAGGTAGTAATCCAGAGTCTCGATGAATCTGGTCAGTAATGGGGTCGTGTTGGTATTCGATTCCTGCTCCACCAAGGTAGTCACTTTCGGCGATAGGGACTTCACAAGTCTTAAGAGCCCATCCCTTGGGTTGTTCACATCAACGCCCTCATCAGGAGTATGGTGGAGCTGCAGGGGGAAGTTCACAGCCAGGGCTTCCCCAGGCCTTATGTCAAGCATCTCCCTCGTCACTTCTGGAGCGAACACCTGGATCCCATTAAAGTCAAGAGGAATCTTGAACTGCCTAGAGATCGCACACAATTGTCTCTCCACAGCCTCTAGACCAACCCCACGAGCAAACTTTGAAATGGGGTCATCAATCCCTGTGATCCGCACATAAGGTGGCCCGCCAGGCCTTGCTGCGAGGGCCTGGAGCAGGGTGATCCACTGAGTCCCCTGAGCGATTTGGAAGTCTATGATGTGTATGTTATCCTCATTCCTGCAGGCTTCCGCAATCGCTCCGTTTGCTGCCATGTAACCGAACTTCAAATACGGGCATATCTCATAGAGGATATGCATGTAGGAGAGCAAATCCTTACTCTCGGGCTCCTTGCACTTGAGGGCCTTGTAGATGTTTGAGCCTGAACGTTTCTTCCTTGCCACTAGCCCTTCTATCAAGTAAGCACCAATACGTTGAATTGGTTCTCCATTAACAGAAACACAGCCCCTTGTTTTCTTGACCATATCTTCAAAACCCTCCAAATCATCATCCTCCAGTGATTTTGCACTGGCAACTAGCAGTTGCTTCAGATCAGTCAGATTAGAATCTTGAATGGGGGATTCTTCTATAACTCTAGGGCGCTTCTTCACCCTGGTGTCTTCACTAGGATGCCTGGCTCTGTGAGAAACGCATTCACGAGGCTGGATCCTGAAGGATGCATTTGGGGCAGTCACCTCATCATCATTATTGGTGTTCATCAAGGCAGTCTCTAGTTCCTGCAGAGCATACTTCATCTTTTGGCTAAAAGTCGTATTGTGTGATGGTGAGATTCTATTTGGGAGATTTTGTCTGTGATATTCCACAGCAAGACTTGAAGGTTTGTAGAGACAACTGCTGCTTGTCTCCTGTGTGTGGTCAGAGGAAGGGGCAAATGCAGGGAGATTGTTGCCTGTGGAGCTGTGCTGCTCCTGGCTGTCGCTCATCGTTCTGAGGATCTTATTGTCAAGGTGGCCCAAAAAGGGTGGGTTTGGAGAGCTCTCAACGTTGAATTTAAGGGGAGTAAACAGCCTATTGGGTAATGAAGGAAATATGGAATTGGATACTGAGTAAGACAGGCCGGTTTCAGGTAGACTGTATACAATCAACTTTTGTGAGTCCATGCTACGATGTTAGCATCAGCTGCTCTTATCTGATGAAGAACTTTCAGCACTTGGATGACCCTCAACCTCTTGATCTGGTAATAGATGCTGATGGATCTTAGTGCTAGTCGTGCAATGCTTCACCTGCATCAATTTCAAGAATATCAAAGAATAAGGAGGATTAAAAGGGGAAGACTCCAGTCAAAAGCTGATAATAAAGGAGAATAACAGAAATACGCTTGAAAGAGACCTAGGAAGGGAAAAATCATCAACACTTATCAAACTTATAGATTTTGATATTTATTCTTAAAAGTGTTAACGACATCTTTCTGACTGAATGAATAATAAGAAAGCTCAACTTCAACCGATCCGGACAAATTTTTTAAGCCTGAAATATCCCCACTGGATCGAGACATGGAGGATAACTTATCGGTTGTTATGTTTCTGTCAAGGGTTGACATATAAAGTAGAATGGCACCCCAAAATTCATTTTCTTCCCGAGAAACACAACAGTTCCACCAAAAAAAAAAACAACACTAGCAGAATGATGAATGACAAAGGACAGACCCCCAAACTTTGGGCAAGCAGTTTGTTAACCCATGTAGGTATGCTTAAGTTGGGCCGACTTGGCAGATTAGGAAGAAAAAGAATCTCAATGGACTAAGAATAATAATTTACATCAATATTTTGAAGATGATAATTTAGCAAGAAGAGATAAAATCGTAAATCCACTGAAAGGTTTTCCTTTTCTTGCCAAGCAGATCGAGCCGAACACGAGCAGGTGAATTCAGCTGAGTAGCGCAATCCCAAGAAATTTTCATTTCAATCATCCGCTTATCTTATTAAATAACAAAGGAAGAAAGGTAGAGCAAAGCAAGTTCCATGCTAGAAAAAGAACGAACAGACCAAGGGAAACTGAAGAACAGAGCTACGAAATCGCAAGAATTACCCGAAACTCATCATAGAAAGCTCAGACAAATCATTAGCTTTGTTGGGTACCTTCGTAGTGATGATCTATCTATATCACGACACTCGGGGACTGTGTTAAGGTACTCGCAGAGTTTTCTCCACTTCGTCGACACTGAAGGAGACGAGGCGAAGTTTGGGTCAGATATATAGACGACGACACGGGATTTGGGGGTGCTGGGAGGAGTTGACGGAGGCTTCATCCGAGACAGGTGGGGAAGGTACGACGGTAACGGCGACCGTGTGTGGTGGCGAGTTTTGACCCGTGGGCCGTTAATATTTGACGGAAGAAGAGTTAACGACTGACCTCACTCGCCGACCACGGACGGACCTCCCCGGCTTTTTGCTCGTTTATGCGGTTCGCCCCTCTCTGGGGCAAATCGGATAAGAATTGAGAAATCGTTTTTTTTTTTAATATCCCATTCATAACTTTTTAATAAATCTCCATTAATTCAAAATTCAAATGAATTATTAAATAAGAAATTTATCCTATTATAATAGCAAATTTTTCGAAAACATTAAGCACAAGCGAAAATTGGAAGGTAATCCATTTTTGAGACACAAATTTTAATTATATACTACATTACAAATTTAAAAATACATAAGAGAATAGGGAAATGAAGATATATGAAAAATCCTATAATAAGAATTAAAATTATAATATATTAATTAATAGTGTGAGAATAATATTACTGTACCAAATCTCATTAATATAACCAAACTTTTTATTTCCTTGATTTTCTTGGTTCTTTTTTTGTTTTTTGTGTTTTGGGATAAGTCTCTTAGTTCTTATTTAATCAAGTTGAGTCTGAATAGGATTTGTATAGCTTGAGTGGATGTGGAGATTGATCTCCCAAGGGTTCCATTAGAGATAGTCATGTTTCAAGTGTATCTTTTATGACCAAACGTGTTCAATTCCTGCATTATTTTTAATAGGGAAAAGTACACATTTGGTCCCCCACATTTAGTCAAATATTCACTTTCGCCATTACATTTTTCATTTATTCAATTTTATCCTCCGTATTATACCGCACAATTGAATCAGTAGGTTCTTCGGTTAATGAATCCGTTATATTTAACGGATTGGACCCACATGTAGTCGGCATGTCATAAAGATTGCTGTGTAAGTACTGAACCGACATTTTATAACCAGTTAAATTAAATTAAATTAAAAGAAAAAAAACAATCTATTACACATTCTTTACATCTATATGACGATCTAATCAATTAAAAAACGCTCAATTAATTTGTAGCAACGTTGTGTTAGATATATTATTTTATATCAACTATTAATTCATTATCCAGTCCTACGATTTTTTTATTTTTAAATAAATTGATAATATAATAATTATATTTTAAATATGATCGATAGTTTTATCTTTAATATATGAACGTAGTGTTTAATAGTTAAAAAATTGAAAAATATTCATTCTTTTTCCCATGTGTCACCACCTGCCTTACAGTCTATTATTGGAAATATAATCTAACCATTTTAGACCGGTTTAGTAAAGTTGGTTTAATATTTCCGTGGCAAGTTTTATGACGTGTCAATCCCATGGAGGGTCCCATTCGTTAAATTTAATGAATTTACTAACGGAAGGACCTACTCAATCATTCGATAAAACGTAACTACTCAATCATTCGATAAAACGTAACGTAACAGATAAATTGAACAAAAAAAAAAAAGATAAGGATGAAAGTGAATATTTGACTAAAGGTGATAAAGATCAAATGCGTACTTTTCCTCTTTTAATATCGTAAATCTAAACTGTGTTTAAGGTAAATACTTATAATAATTTATTCAAAAAATATTGAACCGCATTTATTTTTGGTATCTTTAAAGTAAATTTATTTATTTTTATCACAAGGACTCTATTGTCCTCGGCCCCATAAATACTCACAACTATGTGAATTAAAAGTAAGTTAATGTATAAATATATATATAAGTAATTTTATCAAGAATTATGTGTTCCATTCACGATTTTATAAGTTACTTCTATGCTACAGAGGAATTGTGAGAACTCATTATGGATATAGTGCCAAATTAATATTTATTTAAATCATGTTAGTTCAGAAGAGTGTATTTATAAATGTTTTTTTTTAACGCAGACATCATATCATTTAGACAGTCCACAAAAAATATATACTTTTAATAAATATGCCAAATTGTAAAATTTAAGGCTATCACGTGACGAGCGCGTGATGCAGAAAGGCAGAGCCTGTCATCCACTATACCCCCGCTATGACCGTTACGTGGCCAGTCAGAGGTCGTCCACCGGAAAGAAGAGAAAAACCATCCGATCCAAAAACCCGCCGGAAAAACCGTCGGACCGAAAAGCAAGTCGTGAGGCGGACATACAATAATGCACGCAGTGGTCTCTTGATTGCTGAAATATTCCAATCGCTTTTGCAATCATCTGACAGGGACACTAAGACTTGTGTGATTTTACCTTACGATCGGTTCCGTCGATTAGCCGAAGTACTCGTCAAAGATATTCTAGAAGAATATTAAGTGACGGACCCGGCCACTAGAAGGTAGTCGCGATTCTAATCATTGGCCCTCTGGTGACAGATTAATAATAATTCATTCACTATAGGGGAAAATTGATGTGCACTGCCCCTTACGTACTCGGTGATATCACACGCACGATCGATGCTGATAAAGTGATAAAAACCTGCTGGCCTTCGCAAAAAAAAAAAAAAAAAACAGATAAGAGTGTCTCCAAGTTGCTAGTATTTAGCATGCGAGTGGTGGATATCGAGAGATATACCACACGGACCGAAATGAACTCTGGGAGTTACTCCATCAACCCGACGACAGGAACAAGCTTGCGACGGTCGGACCCGAGACGAACTCATGGCTTTCCGATTTGACGAGCAGTGATCCAGCGGATTCTCCAACGGTGTACTTGGGCATCAGATGCACGATTAACTGAACTGTCGATTGATAGTGTAGCCATCCATTCCCGTTTTATCTGTCTTTGCAATTTGCATGATCGTCGTCGCATTTAATATACCCAACAAACGGGTTGAGGATACAATGAATGAACGAATGTAACCGGTTGGGCATTTTGCACCGTTAAATAGAAAATTAGGAGCACAAAGCTGAAAAGGCTTAAAGAGATTTAAAAAAAAAAGAAAAAGAAAAGAAAAGGTTGATTGGCTTCTCCATGTGACCCTCTAAGTTAGATGCATCCATTGCACACTAACTTGGAAAGGGTAGGAATCGGGTCCCTTGTTCTACATCGAGAAACATGCCATTCACTACATGTGAAAAGAGGATGATGCACCATAGGGACCTATAATAGCACCGTAAATTTTCTTTCTTTCTTTTTTTTGGCCTGCTTTTTAAAATCAAGTAACATCCGATAGTCATGAAACTTAGGGTTGATGGGGTTAATCCGATAAAAAGTAAAACACTCTTAATCGCATATTTTCTCCATTTATAGTAAGACTCAGAAAATTTAAATATTATTTCGTAGAGAATATGAGAAATCGATTCGGTCCATCCATACCGGTAAGTTTGGCATCGTTTGATGCAAAAGAAGAAGATGTCCAAATTCGTTTAACATTCCCCAATTCAAATTTCAAATTGCAAGTGTACTGTGTGTGTGGTAGGGTTCATGTTATTTTTCAAGTGAAACCATGAGTATTCTTTTGTTTGATCTGACTTAATCTTTTAATGAATTTTTCATAACGATCGGATCTAATATTGTTAAATTCGTTGGAAATTCATAAGAGATCAGATCTATTTCCACTTAAAAGTTTAAACTAATAGGTGGGCAGTACCTAACTTTCTTATAAGTGGAAACGGATCCGATCCTTTATGAGTTTACAATGAATTTAACATGGTATCAAAGTCAATGAGTTTGCACCTCGCATGACCCGAATTTAGAAGCCTAGCTCATGGTCAGTTGATATAAGCCTGAGTACGGAAGAAAATTGCCCGATTTGTGGCCAGTCGTCCCTCTCGTCTGAGACCGGAAGATGAGTACTTGGCTTGTAGACAGTTGTTGAGGGTGTGTGTTTAATGGCACGTGGTAAAGTAGACCATGTTGCCACGTGAGAGCAGGTGTTGAGATATGCGATCTCACATCGATTAAATGAAAAAAAATGTCGTGAGTTTATAAGAAGGTTGGGTACTGCCACCTATAAATTTAAGCTTTTAATTGGAAACGAGCCCGATCTCTTGTGAGATCACAACGAATTTAACATAGTATCAGAGTCAGTGGGTTTGTACCTCGCCCGACTTGAGTCCAAAAGTCTAGCTCGCAGTCAATTGATATAAGTCCGAGTACGGAATAAAATTGCCTGACTTGTTATCAGTTGTTCCCCTCGTTCGAGACCGGAAGAAAAGTATTCAGCTCGTAAACAGTTGTTGAAGGTGTGTGTTTAATGACATATGACAAAGTAGATTACGATGCCACATGAGGGCGGGTGTTGAGATATACAATCTCACATCGATTAAATAAAGAAAACGTTGTGGGTTTATAAGAAGGTTAGGTACCGTCACCTATCAATTTGAATTTTTAAGTGAAAACGGATCTGATTTCTTATGAGATCACAGCGAATTTAATAAATATGATGTAACCTCCTCTCAATTTTGTCTTCCATGTACTTTTTAAGTCTGAACTACCTGCAAGAGGTGGGTTAATAGCATCGAAATTAGAAAGGCCATTCGGCCGACATCGGGTCGAGTTTCCCTATTTTAATCGAATCCGTCACGTGTTAGGTAAGATAAGATTGGGTGGGGGTCGGAAGACGGAGTCGCGTTCCCATCGACCGCAAAACATCCGCACGCGGTCAGCGTGGGTCCTTGATCCAGAGAAATCCACGTCACTGTTTCGGACCCTACTACGACGTGGCAGTCAAACGACGGTGGATAAGGAGATGGAGATCGAGCCGAGTCCTTCTCTTACGACCGGTTAAAGAACCCGACAAAGAAGCCGAGTACATTAAGAAGGAAAGGGACAACGGTATGATTGGGATGCCAATCTTGCGAAAACTCAGTCAACCAATTGCATTAAATAAAACATATATTAAAGAAAGAATCCGTGGCATGAATGAGCACATAAGCTGACCTTTTTTTCTTCTTTTTTTTTTTGTTTTGACCGATCTGCTCTGGCTCCTCGTCGGTTCAGATTCTATACAATTTCCTAAATCCAGTCCGGCGGGTTTAACGAGCGAGGTTCATCATTCCACGTTTAAGAGTTGTGGTGCAAGTCATAGTGCGATGTGACAGTGATTTCTGTGGCGTTCGTTTTTCCAACCAAGCGTGCAACGTACAGATCAAATCAAATGGTATTCCATCGGCGCGGATTGAACACGACGAAGGAAACTTCCTGAAAAGGACAAAAGCAACAAGTGGCAGAATCCAATTTGAAACAGTAGAATCCCACGCGAAAGAAAAAAACTATACGATATGATCATATTATCTAGGAGTGACCGGGTCCGGATACCCGAATCCTACCTTATAAGAGAATGGTTCTAAAATTTTATACCTATATCCACCCTTGTTAAGTATAGGAATTGGACGACCCTACGTAGGGCATGTATTATATCACATGTTGCGGGTACCATGTTGGAACCTATATAATATAATGATTTTTTTTATATATTTACTCATGGACAATTAATTAAGTTTAACGTAAAGTTTCATAATTTTTGTTAATTTAATATATTTATTTATCAAAATATAGTATATTTAAAGTTAATTTCAAGTAAATATCTCATATTTCTATCTTCTATAAATTTCTCTAAATTATTGAATATTTTTTATATGATAAAATTGAAGAATATATATAATTATTATACCAAATAGAAGTTTATTGAATTAAAAATCTAAAAATATAAATAGTACAATAATTAGATTAATCGAAGTTACTTATGTGTAATAATTTTAAATTTTAGTATCCAGGTATTCTATGAGTTGGTTTAGAACTAGAATCGAATTGGAATTAGCCTATTCCCAAATATACCCAAATTTTATTAAGGTCTACCTGGAACCTACCTAATATGATATGTTCCTATGGGTTTTAGGTCTACCCGGTACATGTGCACATATCTTATTATCCTTTGTGGGTTGGCCAACGTCATTCCCTCCACCGTACGATCTACGACAATGTGTTTCTTTTTTCATTAAAAAAATTTTAGATTCAAGTATTATAAAAAAAATTATTTCTTAGCTAATGGATTCTTAATGTCAGCAGGCATTTAGTTGGATTATTATTAGATTACGAGAAAAGTTAAGATTATGGGAAAAAAATTGGAATATGGTAAAACTCTGCATTATGAAGTAAGTTTGTGCTTTTATGCGACTAATTTTGAGTATGAAAATTAAGACAAGAAAACTACAGCAACAAATAGTTTTGTCTATTAACCTAATGGAAATAATTTTTGGTAAAATATCTTGTAAAAATATACAAGAAAAAGTTATCTAATTCTTCATCACTATTTGAGTATTGATCAAGAGTTTAGATAGTGTATTCTTAATCGAGGTAGAACCTTTGAGGGCTTCTGAGTTTGATCCGATGAGTTTGAATGTTGTTCCGAATGAGGACTTTGTAGCTTGTTCTCATTTGCGGACCGGTTGTGGAGTCGCCGGAGCCTTGGTACTTGATATGATGAATACTTTGGTAGTCTTGAACGAGGGTTGGGACAACGCGTTCTTAATCAAGGTGAAGAATGTTGGGGCCTTTGAACTTGATCTGCAGAATTCACTTGTGGTCTTGAACGAGGGCTAGAGCAGTAATGTGTTCTCGGTTGAAGGGAAGATCGTTAGAGCCTTTAGGCTTAATCCACCCAATTTGCTGCCTGTGATCTCAAATGAGGGTTGCTATAGGAGCATGTTCTCGATCGTTGGGGCATTTGGGCTTGATCTGATGATAACTTCAAACTAAAGTTCTTCCATTCTTCGATCGACAGAGTTTTGAGAGAGTTTTTGGAGAGTCTTGATACTTCTAGAGTTTCTTCAAATCTTCGTCTCTCCCTTTTGTTTTTCTCCTGTTGTTGTTGTTCTCATCCTTCTCTCCACGTTCTCCCCCTTGAATGTTGAGGAACCCTCTATTTATAAGAGAAAGGAGATGATGTGTCAATTCTCGTGTTTGAATACGATCATCTATGTCACGGGACCAATGTAAGGATCAAAATTTTCTGCGTCCTGCTGGCGTTGATAGCTCCACCTAACAACCAACCCTTACTCACAACCGGAGTTTGATGTCACCTAGCACACAATCACACTACGACAAAATGAACACGAGCAATACACAAAGGGAAAACTTCACTCATATTCACAATTGTATAAGTATGAAAAACCCTTTATAATAGCAAATTCACTTAGCTTATCGAGTATATGCCTTACGATCTCCGTGCCGCTTACACTTCTCACTCAACACACCCTAACCCAACACACTTCAACGTTACAAGGGTAAACGAAACTCACTCGCCACTCACTGATGAGTTACAATTTGCAGCAGCAACTCTATACTTTGCCTCCCATGCACTCCCTCATGTTTCCCAGCTCTCTCTAGCTGCTCTCCTTGGCTCTCCTCTTTGAGATGCTTTGAGACTTTTATGGTTTCTCCTATGAGAATTATGGATCGCTCTTTCGAATGAGATTGAACCCCACTTTATATAGAGGTGCTTGATATACTATATATGACAACTGATATATTCAAATCCCCTTGATTCTCTCAATCAAATATCAATCCGTCCAATCTTGGCCCTTAATTTGCAATCTTCAAAATTGTTTCCATAACATATTGATTTGCTATATCGCGGGAGAATATTTTCCCGATTATCTGTTATCACATGATTTTCTATCTTAATTATGTTCGTCCCACTTGAACAGCTTCTCAGTTGCACCTGGACAGCTTCTTGGACGCACTTGGACAACTGCACCCCACTTGATTTCGATTGATCACCAGCTATTTCGCATAAGGAAACAATCGATCATTTCCATATTGGTGTCAACGATCCTTATCATGTGAGCATCGATCCTGCACTTCAGAGCATCTTGTGCACCTTCCGTGAGTAGTTGTGTTCCACACACTCAATCATTGGGTCCCACATGATCAAGACTCCACTTGCGTGCCTACATCTCCACTTGTCCACCGTACATTGTCATCGACCGGCAGCATAGGGCTTCGTCAATCTTATTAGTAGTATAGTGTTACTTAAATTTATTTTTAGGTAATATTATTGAATAAGAAAAAGTAAACATTACATATATTTTTAATTTTTGAATAATATGTATTTTTTTATTGATATATCGAGAAATTATGATATTCAATTTTTTGAAATATTAACACCATCTTTAATTGGATAATCAATAACTCACAAAATATTGATGTGACAACTTTTTATATACCACAAAATTCTGCATTCAACGGTTCTATTTAAAAAAATGTGAATTTGATCGTAAAATTTAATAAATACATATAAGTAAAACGGTTATAAAATTATTTGTAAAATGGTACATAAAGTGATTACTAATAATGTCTTGAAATTTTAACTATATGTAATTAATTAAAAATTATATCTAGAGAAGCTATAAGTGAAAAAAAAAGAAAAAGAAAAGAAAACCCGGGATGCGACGTCTGTGTCGCTATCTGTCTCGATAAAAATCTTGCTAAAGCATTGTTTTTATTTTTCCCGTGAAAAGCCGTAAAAAGAGGGACGTGAAACAGTACGACGACTTTAATAGTCATAATTCTAAGTTCAAAAAGAGAGAGAGAGAGAGAGAGAAAAAGCTGAATGGAAACCACGTGGAGAAGAATGGACACCTTTTTCGGTAGGAAAACGGGCGGGAGCACAAGGAGACCGAAACGTACATGTACGCAATTATCTTATGCATGACCCAAAATCAATTGCATCACAGAAAGAGAGAGAGAGAGAGAGAGAGAGAGAGAGAGAGAGAGAGAGAGAGAAGAAGAAGAAGAAAGTGTGTAAAATCCGTAGATCTGTCCAGTGCATGTGAATCATCCGCACACGTACGCCGGTGAATCGACGGGAGCTCTTCTAACGGTTGCTTTATGGTAAGCGTTTCCGACAGTGATCTACGTACGTGGGTGCACTTATTCGAAGCCGATGTGAGAGAGATCACTGCTAGTAGCTGTAGATCGAACTGTGTATCAGGGCACTGCGGCTTTTCTCTGTGGCTTCTGTTCAGCGTGTGAAAGACTGGCCGGTGTGTAAACTGATTAAGACACCTGTTCTCCGAGGAAAATGCATTTTGCTGTTCCTCCTCCTCCTCCTCCTCCTCCTCTTCTTCTTCATGTTGTATATCTGCAGTGAAAATATCCAGAAAGTGGAGATATAAATTGGAAAAAGGAAGCAACAAAAGGGAAAGCTCGTACTGCTTGTTCGTGGAAAGGCGCCTGAATTATCCAAGAGCTTGGAGGAGGAACTACATCAATGGCGATGAGGGTCATTAGGGTTCTCGTGTGTTTGCTGATCGTCGCCATTGACGTCGCCGCTGGGATTCTTGCAATCGAAGCACATGGCGCTCAAGAAAAGGTACGTCGCTGCACTGCACCTGATTAAATTTACTTTGATTAGCTTTTAGAGAAAATATCGGATAAATGTCCAGGTACTGGTAATTGTTAAGATAATAATCCGTGCCATATCCTATCATCCTGTGCGGCAGGCGATCAAGCGGGCGAGCCGGGGGAGTCATTCAGCATGCAATAAGCACTTGTTGTCGAGCAGCTGCAGCAGTCGTGCGTTCCAGCTGGCTTTGGTGGCAGCAGTGCTCTTAGCTCTGGGCCATATCATGTCTAACCTGCTAGGAGGGTGTACTTGCGTGTGCTCGATGGAAAAGCTCGAGAGATCCTCCGGCAACAGGAAATTCTGGTTCGCTTGCCTCGTCTCCTCCTGGTCAGTCACGATTCCTCGCAAATGCTCATCCTAGTTCCCGATCTAGCTTGGAGAAATCAGAAACATTCACACACAAAACACACATGTAGTTAATTAGTGCTAATTAATTTTTGGGGCAATTAATTGAAGAGTACATTACATTTGAAAGTTAGGTTAGAGCTCGAGATCTGTCAGTCTTTCTGCGTGCCCAATTATGGCAAGTATCTTCTACGGCTCGATATATTTACCCGTACACTATGTCCCCGTCGCCCCGATTCTAAAATTTGACTGGTTTATCAATTATCGCAAGGCACTGTTTTGAGAGTCCGATTTGGAAGGCCTGGCCTTATCCCCGAGCAAGGAGTACAGAAACAGGACAGTCCGACCTTTCTGTCCGGATGTTTGTCTTGTTTCATTTTACTGCTAGTAGAGCAACCACGTCAAGATAAAGATTGTTCTTCTTGACATGCAGAAGTCTTCTCTTCTTTGTCTGGTAACGATACACCCCGAACCGGTAAACAAAATGAGACCGTAACTGTGATTAAATCTGCACGGAAAATACCCATCGTTCTCATCTGCATCTGTACGTAGCTTTACATATGGGGTATACGATTCTTGATACTTTTGATTTGTGCAGGATAGTTGCCGCAATGGGGCTACCTATAGTGATAACCGGCATGCTGGAGAACTCGAAGTTGAGATCAGTAGGGGGATGTTGCAGGATATTGCCGCACCAGCAGCACTTGCTGTCCATCGGCGGGGTGTTATGCTTCGTCCATGCACTTCTCTCCCTCTCATTCTATTGTTCTTCTGTCGTAAGCTTCCAGAAGCCGACAACTGCCGACCATGCCACCGATTTATGACCAATGATTCGTACCTTCTTGATAGTTTTAAGTAAATGATGATTGTATTGATGTATTTGTATTTGTGCATGGTAGAGTGATATTATGAATAAAATGTCTGAAAGAACAATCATAACTGGACTGATGACATTAGTCACTTGACTTCCACCTATTTACTTGGGGGAATAATGGTAAATAGTCTTTGTTCGATTTTGCAAAGGGTATTAGGCCGGTTAAGTGAACCCACTAATTCTCAGAATTCGACTCATCATAACTGAGTCGAGGCAGATGTCCTTGCAATGTGACTCGCTTTCATGGAATAAAAATTATGGATTCCGAGGGCCCAGTTTAGTAAACCGGACGTGGCCCGGTCACTGGTCCGATGGGCCTCTCCAAGCCCGGTTCCGTTGACTCAAGCTGGTCATCCCATTGGACGGTCATATCAGTTTCAGACTTTCCTGATTCAATCATACGGTACTTAGCCCACGTGCTAGATTGTTAACTCGATGCATCCCAATATCTGGGCTTTTGTGCACCCGGTATATCACGAACGACCGTCAACGTGTCAGCATCTGATGGCTCGTAAAAACCGAATCTTTGGCGGCGCACAGAATCTCAAACCCAATCTGACCCGTTAACTATCGAGAGATCTAAAGGCTCTCATTCATGATCCGTGTGCTTCACCTTCATTGGTCCATTTCCTAATCCACCTGTTTTGTGTATGTGTGTGTGTAGATGTATGTATATATCTATATCGACCGACGAATCGTCCCCGATTCCACCCCAAGTTCTCTGCTGTTTACTCAGTAGCTCGATGAAGTTCGTTGCGCTGTAAAAGCTTTCATCTTGCCTTAGAGGGCTTCGATCGAGTTCGGATCTTGGGTTCTCAATGGCTGGTAGAGGGAAAACCCTAGGTTCGGGTGCGCCGAAGAAGGCGATGTCTCGCAGCAGCAAAGCCGGCCTCCAGTTCCCCGTCGGTCGTGTTGCTCGATTCCTCAAGGCCGGCAAGTACGCCGAGCGTGTCGGCGCCGGAGCTCCTGTCTACCTTGCTGCCGTCCTCGAATACCTCGCTGCTGAGGTGTGCTTCTCTCGATTCCACTTCCTGTAACGTTTTCAAATTTAGTATCTTTTAAGCCCTGCCAATTTTGGGTTCGATCTTGCTGATGCCGGTGGCTGTTTCTCAAAGCTTCCGACCTTCTTTTGTGAAGGTGTGATCCATATGCTAGGAGGACGTATTGACGAAAAATCTCCCGTCCAATCAGGTGACTATTTTTAGCGCAGGCTCATTGTGTTGTGGGCAGCCTGACTAGAGCTATTACTCGACCAATATAATATACGACGAATTCCCATTCTGCTACGTGCTTTATGTGTGGATGTTAACAGAGAGCAACTGCATTGTGCCTGTTGGGATTTTCAGAGCAAATGCTGATGGAGTTACTTTACTTTTTTGTTGCTACCAGGTACTAGAATTGGCTGGAAACGCAGCTAGAGACAACAAGAAGACGAGAATTGTGCCCCGCCACATTCAGCTTGCAGTGAGGAACGATGAGGAGCTGAGCAAGCTTCTCGGTGATGTCACAATCGCGAATGGAGGTGTAATGCCTAACATCCACAATCTGCTCTTGCCCAAGAAGACCGGTACCTCCAAGTCTTCTGCTGGGAATGATGACTGAATGCCTCGAGCTCCCTCACAATTGGGAAATGGGATGGCCTTGTTGGGACTTTATGTTTCTGGCTTTAGTTTTGGGGTTGATGTGAATGTTTATCCAAATACAAAGCTGTTCATTTCTACCTGCAATGATGCAATTTTGTCCACTTGCTCTTCTTGTATTGATACAATAAATTTGAGGTTGGCATCGACGTTTTTAACAATCAAATATAACTTGATGATCAAATAAACTTTTGGCTGGAAAGTTCGCTTGGCACCCAAATCGAATGGACCCATCTAGAAAGATTACATTTTGCTGAGAAAATGTGGTTATGAACACGCTCTAGCTGCTAAGAACCTGATCTTTCAAGGAGAAAGCAAGGTATTTTCATTATTAGACTTGACGTTGCGTTCTCGAGAAGTGATTGAATTAATGAGCCATTCATAACTTCTTGGGTGATTATTACTTTCTAACTGAAGCTTAGAATGAACCATCGCTGAAAATGGGTCTCATTGCCTGGTCCTATCTAACAAACGACGTCTCATCTCCCTACCGACTTCTGCTTCCCGCTTGTGATTGGAGTGTAACCTTTAATGGCCGGTCCTTGCTCATCTCTTAATCGTTCACCTTTGACACAGATTCCGTGGGCTCCCGTCAAGAAAGTTTTCATTCAGTGTAAGAGGGGTCCGTTCTTCCTTGTACAAGACCAAGTTGGCATCTTACTCGTGGCTCTCACCAGGGTCCAGGATTCTTGAGAGCTCATTTCCTTTTTCCTCGAGCTGGTCAAGAATTCCCTTGTAACTCCAGTGCAGTTCAGTGTGAACTAACCATTCACTTTCTTCAGCAGCATTGACATAAAAACAGAAACCGTGCACTTTGATATGAAAATGATATCTGATGTCCATACGTTTAAATGACATCTCCGGTGGATTTAAAATTGACAGTTCTGCCGTGGGCCGTCCAGTACATGCAAGCATAAAGTTGTGCAAGACAGTCTGACATTTACCATACATTGGTAGGTTATGATCCAAGAAAAGTAGTTAATCAACAGAGCAATCAGAGAATTCTATCCTATAATCACAACATCTGGGATTTTGATTTGCCAGCAACGGAAAAAGAAATTTAAAAAATGCTACACTATTTCCCTGGTCTACTTCAAATTGTAAAATTATCAATAAATAGTTTTCTCCCCAGGGGAGAAAGAGGATGCAAAATAAACATGGAGACCCCAACTCACCTAACTACTATTGCACAAAATCAGGGAGTTGACCCAGCTTCCACTTACTCATGAGGCCTACATTGATCCATCACCGTAAGATCATGTTCATGAGCCCATCAACTTTGCTTCTGCCAGGAAGGATGCTGTGGGTTTACTCTTGAAGCCTGACCTCCTTGGTTTGAAATGGAGCACAAGGTTGTAAGTTCTATTTTTCCCCCCCATTTTCAAGAACAATTCCCTTCTTTGAAGTGACCCTCACCTCTCATCATCAGAACTAGAGTCACTTACATGCCGTTCTTGGATTGCAGGGAAGAGGCGCTGTCGAAGATCATGAAAATCAGGTTGCCTAGAGTCTGAGACTGTTTGAGTCAAAGCAGGCTCACTCTCTGTCTTCTGCTGTTTCACAGACCTCCAAGGTCTGTCCTTGACCTCTTTGCACACCTTATCCAACATGATTAAGAAATCCCGAACTATAATGAACAGTCTCAAGCCCTCATCCTTACCTGCATTCCCATGAAAATAGTCACCTGTGCTCTTCACCAGAGCCATTGTTCTCTTCTCCTCCTCCAGCAACCACATCACATCAATCTCTGCATTCTGCAAAAAGCTCTTCAGACTTTGGTGGAACCCTCTATCTCCTTCCAAATTCTTCATGTCAGTATTCAAGAAATATTGGGTTTTCATCAGAGCTTGGTTCAATTTAGCTACAGACCCTGTTAATGTATCAGCATCAATAGTTGCTGCCTTCTTCACATTCTCAAGCTCACCTCCCAAGCCTGAAACAATGTGAAGCCCAAGGTCTCGGTAGTACTCTTCAGACTCATTTGGCACATCCACAAGTAGTTCGTCTGATTTAAAACTTGATAAGCTCTGGCTATCTCTAGCTACACGAACAGCTCTTATGCCTTCTGATCGGATTATCTCTTGAACAACAAAGTGCAGCAGAGTGGTCTTCCCATCAGTCCCTTTGACGTCGGAGAGTTTTAAAAGTGTGTCCAGCTTAAAAGCCTGTGCTCCACCTCGAAATGTACCATCATTCATTCGATTCCCTGTCTTTAGGACTGCTTCAAGGAGCTTTAAAAATAACCTGCTGTTTCTCAGTTCCTTGCTTGCAACCTTCAATAAAAAACAACAATGTTATTAATAACTCATTCCAAGGCAGTGAAAACGTGATCAAACTTTTGGGGGTCCAAACTGTTACCTCTAGAGCCTCAAAGGACTCTTTTGTGGCGGTAACCTCTTCCTGAAGAGTGCCCATAAGGAGTAGTGCTTCCATACGTTTGAAAGCAAATGGGATGTCAGCAAGAGTTTTGAGGAATCGATCAGCAGGGCCCAGTTCACATAGTTCGCCACTGTAGAGCCTGAGCTTGAGTTCTTCATCAGCTGTTGGTGTCATCTTCAGCAAAGTCTGGAGGAACTCTGTTGGCAGTTCACTTCCTGGGAGCACAAAAATGATGTTTAATATGAGTTTAGGAGCTATGACAACCCATGTCAAGACATGAGAATGATATCAAACTGAAATTACTGAGGTCATGAAAAAGCAAAATAAATATTCCCTCTAATCTTCAGGCATTCAAATGATGAATACAATGCATAAATGAATTCCTATTCTGAATGGAAGAGAAAACAACATAGAAGTGGTCTTTCACCAAATCAATAGAGTAATACCTTCATGAAGTGCATCACACACTTCTTCAATTGTCACATTCAATGCTCGCAAAAGGATTAAAAGATTCTGAGCCTTTTTAGAATCAATTATCTTAACAAATGGAGATGCCAAATCTAGTGAAGAGGACTCCTTCCTGTTCTCCCTTTTGCCTTTATCAGGAGGTGCATACCCAAACAAAGTTTCAATCATCTCTTCATTAAACCTAAGAAATCAGAGTAAGTGAATCCTTATTGCAGCATATATAAACGAATAATTTGTAATAATACAAACATGAAAAGTTTCGAACTTACTGGAATGATCCTGATTTAATCTGATGCCAGACCATAGAATGATCAGGGTTAGCAAGAACTTTATCCCAGAAGAACGGCTTCAGTTTGGTTTTTGGGGCATCAGCTTCTTCCTCAAATGCAACTCCCCCACCAGGTGCCTTTGGGGCAAGTGGTGGAGGTTGAACTATCTTTGCACCTGTGCTTGGAGGTTGAGATGGCCTAGAAGAGGAAGGGCCGCTTTTTGGTGGTGGCGGTGGTGGGCCACTTGGTGATCCATGACGTGGTGGTGGTGGAGGTGGTGGTGGGCCAGGCTGTCTTGGGGTCGCACTTGTAGGGGATAGTTTAGATGCAGGATGAGGAGGCGGTGGAGGAGGACCCGTCTTTGGGGGTAGCTTAGGAGGAGCAGGTGGCTCGGGAGGAAGAGGACCAGCTCTCCCTGGGGGTGGCTTTAGAAAACCAGTATTTGAAGCAATCCTTCCTGGGGGCAGCTTCAATGGGGGAAAGGGGGAGACCTGTCCATTCACTTTGGCATGTTGCGATTCAAAGTTCTCCCTTGCTAATGCGGTACCTTCCCCACCATCAATAGCTCCTGCTGCAGAAGCGTTGCCAGGAATACTATCATTAGGCTTCTCTTCCCTGATAGAATTCCCAAAACCATAAGGCTTATGTGAAGAGCCTGAAAAATTCAGTTCAAGAGAAGCTCAAAGACTGTCACTGACAGTTGACAGGAGAAGTAAGAAAATGTTCGTCATATTATACCAATAGAGTTGTCGATCATGCTCAGGCTGAGAAGGGGCCTCTCATCATTTTGACCTGCACTGGCCCTGCTCTTGCAGACTTTGTTGTAGCATAGGAATAGTAATGCTGCAAGGAAAAATGTGACTGAAGCTGTGACAACAACTGCAATGACAACTGCCCTTCTGTCGCTATTCTCCCTACTGGCCTGTGCATTTGAACCAGAACCTTGACTTGCTGAAGAGTTTTTTTTGCTCAACAGAGCTTTTGGGCTTGGTGCATTGAAGCTAGGTGGAAAAAATGGCTTTTTCGGAGGCAGAACAGGTGGAAGGCTGCCTGCATCTATAGACTTAGAAGGAGATGGGCTTGGGCCTAGGTCAGGTGATGCAGTAGGTCCTGGCGCTGGTGCTCCAGCAACCCTTGTTGGCAATAAATCCGCCAACAACCGCCTATGAGTATTTAACCTAGAAGACACGGACTTGAGATACTCAGTGTACCAATGGTTGGAGATGGTCTCTTCTCCAAAAACACGAAAAGGAAGGCTATTCCTTAGACAATCTACAATGCTTAGCTTCAAATCAGGATGAACAGCATCCACAAATTCCCAGATGGTTCCTTTCAAAAATGATAAACATTCATTGTTGATACTGTTGCTCCTACTCTCAGGCACCTTGCATGGAAAGCATAGATCAAGGTCTTCAACAATGTTATTTATTTGAATAAACTCTGACCTACAATTGACCCAAAGCAGCTTCACCTGCAATTGGAAGATAAAGCATATTATTTTCCAGCAAAATGTAGCTGCACAATGATGTTTATGGCGACAGCAACTGTTCAACATCTCTAATCCCAACTGCACATGTAACCTTCAGATAAATAAATAATTTGGCCACAATAAAAGACAACAGAACCATAAATTCTACCCCAGCTACCACAGAGAAAGGCAATAGCTTAACGAAATAATGTAATGCACACTACATTCGTCAAAAACAAATCTGATATAAGCCACATTAAATGCAGCAAATGAATTTGTTACCCTATCACTCTTATTTATATAGATTGCAAGAATGAATGATGTCAAAATCCTTCATCACCCAAAAACTGAATTCAGAGACTAATTAAACCTGTGAACTTGGGTACAATATGACTCAGTACCGTGTCGTGGTCAATCTCGAGTGAGGCAAAACCAAGTATCTCCTGAGGTAACACCTCCTCCGACCTCGCAGCCAAACAGCATAGTAGAGTAACCAGAAACATCAAGCAGCATACTCCTCTGAAATGTACGTGCTTGTGAACCATTTTTCACATGCACTATCCTTCTCATCTGATCAATGCCCAGATCCTCACAGCATCAGAGCGCAGCCTCAGACTTTCACCACCGGAAATGGCAAGACAAGCTTCCAATTTCGATCAGCTCAGTCCTTGCAACCTCCTAGACTCACTCTAATAGATAAAAGCCCCAGAAGTCCTCGAATCTCAAGGTCGAAACGGATCCCGCCAATGAAAATTGATCGAAAAGCAATCTAGCAATCAAAATCCACAGAGATAACCTAAATCCCGGAGAGATTTTCCTCAGAGGCGACAGACGTTGAACCCGAATACCGAAAACGGAAAAACCACGATGTCCAAATCCAGCAGCGAAGGCCAGAATAGCTTCCACAGCATTCACTCTGGAGGTAAAGAATCCCTTATCGCGGTTCTCGTAAATGGGTCGAAATTCCTAGAACCGGCAAATGTGACAAGAAGTGAACTCCACAAAGCTCGAAACTTTCGTGCAATGGGTCACCCACTTTGACCAGATCCTATCAGAACTCAGCTCAGAAAATGCTAACTGTTGATGATAGTACGTGTAGAGAAGGAAACTGAAGGTGTTAAGCCATTACGCAGCGAGAAAGACGAGCATCTCCGCTCCGAAAGGTCTCGTGTGCAAGCTGCCAAAAAGGAGCCTCCTTTTCGTTCAGGATTTGCCTTCTTTTCTTTAGGTCCGTTTGAATAGCTTCGTTTGAAAAGATTCCGAGGCAATCACACCGACTGCAACACGGTTCTTGGCCCCTCAGAGACATACTGAGCCGCACGTGTCTTTGCCCGGTGGCTTGTCGCGTGGTAATGTCATCCACTCCCACCTTCACCGACGAACATCGAAATCAGTAGCATACATTATGACTGGGAATCTACTCTGCATCTCCCCGTGAATGTTTATTGACTTGTATTATAAATTAATTGACCAAAATGAGATTGCCTTATATCTGAACTCTATCAAATCCTATACCTTACCGAAAAATTTCCCTCTTAGACTATCTCAATTGCATGAGGTCATGTCGAGGGTAATGTTAAGACCATAGATTACCAGTGAGCAGGTAATGATGCCATCGAGTTCCACTCAGTTGTCCTTTTAACATACCAAACGGGCTAACATACTTATCTTAATGGTTAAAATCAGTGGAAAGAAATGATTTGATGGATTATGATTAATCGCCTTGAAATGGCACCCTGTCGACCTCTCTGGTTTCAGCATACTGCAATGGGCCGACTAGACAACAGGCCGATGTGGGGCCTGACATGGGCTCACGCCTTGCTGGCCCACAGACAGTAGTTTGTGTCATCGTGTCAGCATGCTGACCAGAGTAAACCAGCCCGATTTTCGATCTCCAATGCTAAGCACGGCACTACGGCGAGACGCCAACCTGTGCCTTGATACCATAGATATCTATCAAAACACTTTGGATTTTGAAAGTGTTGAAATTTCCTATTTTGGTATGGATGGATGGCCATGCTGAAGGATATCAAGCACGTTCCATGCCACCTCCATACATCTACATGGATCTTCAAACTCTAATATCCAACGGTGCTGATAGTATCCTCCTAGTGCCGATAATTCGAGAAAGAAATTGGAGTAGGCCCATCTCTTGTTTTTATGTGATTCTATCTATAGTCATAAATAATGCTGCTGTTAGAATAATGCAAACCGTGAAGCTTCCTCTACCTTTGTAGATTCTGATCAGTGGGCTAAAATTTGATAGTGGAGATGTGCTTTAGTATTGACAAGTGACAACACATTCAAGACAGAAATGTTCTTTTCACACAGCTTTAGACTTATGAAAGTGCCTCTAATTTCTTTAGAAGGCAGTTTCTTCCCGAATCAACATACCGGGATATCGATTCGAGGGGACACTCCAAGACCAATAACCAATCCAAAAAAACCAGATTGAAGTATCAGTTACATGGGCATCTCTACTATTTGAAGTTTACTGTCCTGTTATATCAGACTAGGATGCCTAAAAATGGCATATGATCAATCTGATCTTGATTTCACTCTCCAATGTTACCTCTGATTATCTTTTAGCTTTTCCTGTGTCGAATCTAAATGTGTCTAAATGTCGATCGTGAGTTCTTCTGACCGAATGATAGAAGGCATGAGGAAAAGAGAAATATTCCCCTTAGCTTTATCCAAATATTCCCATGGAACTTCTTCCCTGCAATGCACACCACAAGGCCTGTCACTTTTGCAGATGCCTTGCTATAAAATTCTGTAAAATCTCCGTTTCACCCCAAAGGAATAATTCAATCTGCTCGAGATCATGAGTAGCTCCAGGGGGCTCGATGTCAAAATTGGAGATCAAGCTCCGCAGAAGTGGAGCGTGTCTTTGAAGGAGGACGTGTTTAAGAGGTTTATCTCTCAGGGAAGTCCTCTCCTGCACCAGATCTTCGGCGATGGATCGTTGTTCAGTCCTTTGTTGTTTGGGAAATACTTTGATCCTTCTGATGCATTTCCGTTATGGGAATTTGAGTCTAGAATACTGTTGTCGAGCCTCAGGAACAGCGGGAAGACCAATGTTGATTGGTTTCAGTCGGATGGACAGTTCATTCTAAAAGCAGAAATCCCGGGTAAGTCTTTTTACATAAAGAGTTCGCGACTTCCCATGGTGAGGTGATAATTTGTAGAGCTGAGTAAGAGTCACATGTTTCAAATCAGGAGGAGCATCGGAAAACAACGTTCAGGTTTACGTTGATAATGGGAAGGTAGTCGAGATCAGCGGGCAGTGGAGGCAGCACAAAGAGTCGAAGGAGGATTGGAGGTGTGGGAACTGGTGGGAATATGGCTTCACTCGGAGGCTTGAGCTGCCGGAAGACGCAGATTGGAGGAGTATGGAGGTGAAGTTGAACAGCGAGATGTATATAGAACTGAGGATTCCTAAGAAAGGTTCATGCTGTGAAGGGAGGATTGGAAGGGCAAACGAGCCTGGGGAGGTGTAATTGGGTTTAGCTATTGATTCCATTTAACAGCATATCCTTAAGTTGACTCCAGTCTTGAAACCACATGAACGTAGAGTATGAGAAGATATCCTGTTTGATTGTCAACAGCGTTATCATTATGCAAATACATAATACAAATATCACAATAAGTAAAATTGATCACAAATTGTAGACAGTCAGTAGATGAAACCGTAGTCATACTGTTTTCCTATTCCAAGATCAACAGAAGCCATCCCATAAATTATAAATTTGTCGATCTTTTTAGTTTGTGAACTATTGTACCATTGAACTTTCTCACTCCAACAAGAGCTAATTCAGCCATTGAAAACTCGAGGAACTGGAATAGGGTGAGCAATCCAACACCCATTATCTTCAGCCCGAGTAGCTCCATTCCTCGAACCCCCAAACTGGGCTATTGAAACAGCTGCTAGGCTTAGTGCTTCAGTTTCCCTCAAACTCTGCCATGAATTTTGCTCTTTTGACTCTCTTTTCTTGCTCATAGTCTAGATCTGCTCGATCTCTTTCTAGTCACCTGCAAGTTGGTAACCCTTTGGATAACTGCGGATTATGTTAGCTAGATGAGTCGGTGTCAAAAGCGCATTGTGTGCTTATTCAATTTCCAGACCTGCAGGTCTCCAATGACCATGGGATCTATATCCTCCGGTGAGGGTGTTTTCCTCACTTGAACACATTCTCCATTGCAGCATCTTTTTCCGTTCTTCCAAGTTAAAATAGTCAACTCCCATAAGTTAAAGCAAGCTGCAATTTTTATTAGGAATTTGTCTGGTAGAGTGTACTAGCATCAAATTTGCCCATTGCCCTTCTGACCCTTCCAAAGGTCACAAGTCATTATCAGTTCAATATTGTGGACAGGACTTCACCAATGAACACGATTCTGATGCTCCACCATCATGGAGGGGCCATAGCATCGCCATAGTAGAAATATCCACGACATACAACTCGGATGAGTTCTACTCTTCAGTGAACTAGGGCAAAACCCAAAGCCAAAACTGATGACAAACTGTTGTGCTGAAAGTTCCAAGATCAGTGTCATTGCAAGCGGGCTCTAATGAGAGATTAATCTGAAAACCCATATAAAGCTTACGGGTTGACCCGAACCTGACCAGCGCCACCGGCTTCCACCAAACAGCCCTCACCCCGTATCTTCCCCGATCTTACCCGCTCTCCCCGTCTCAATCAGCCATTTTCTCTCACTTCGTTCCGTCCGACGGTTCATCTATCTTCCTCCTCCCCCTTTGCCTACCAAGAAGCTGCAACCACCGGTGAGACCCAACTTTGTCTTCAGTTACCCGGTGTAGATGGTTTCCCAGGAGAACACTAACTGGCTCTTCGATTATGGCCTGATTGACGACATCCCCGTTCCGGATGGGAATTTCCAGGTCCACAGTTCCATGTTGTCGTGGCCTCAGGCGTTGAATGATTCTTCCAATGCAAGGTGCTCTCTCTATCTTGCCCAAGTTTGAACTTTTATTGTCACTCTCTGTTTCTGCGTGTTAGGATTTCTGTCTTCAGCTGAAAAGAAAGGGTTTTTGCAACCTGGGGCTACCCGTTTTCTCTCTAGTGCTCGATTTCTGCATGCGGAGATTGATGCCCTTTATTTTGTGGGTTTATTTCACCTATTAGTGTAGTGATGTTTTAAGCCTACAATAGAGGATCTTCTCGTAAATCGGACGATAATGCATGCGAAATTATTATCTTGTTCTTTTCATGTTATTGACCATCCTGATGATCGGGCTGAGCTCAAAATAAACCATAATTTGGTGATGGTGAAGTCAATATGCATTTCCTTATATTTTGGAGGTTCAGCCTACGGTATTGATGGTTGAACTTAACAGGGAAAACAGGATAGCATTGAATATGTGCGCCAAGAAAAGGCAAACTTTATTGATATTGTTGCATATTTTGAACTATTTCGATTGCAATCTCAAAGCAATTCATTTTATTAGGACTTGCCACTGACTTAAATGTCCATTACTCAATTATTTTCTGATTATTTTGTTTGTTTGTTTTTTTGTTTTGGCATATGATGTTTAGTGGAAAAATTGATGGATCATTCGGAGATTCAGAAGTTGTTAAGGAAAACTCAAAAAAGCGGTATGTCAAATTTGGCTATTTGCCCGTTTTATACATTTAAATTGATTTTCCCCCTCTTGTGATACCTGCAGTTAGGAGTTCATTTAAGTTCTACAGAGAGCTTCAAAATCATTGAGATTCTTTAGAATCACATATCTAGTAACAATTAGTTTGATTTGTGCAATTCATTGTTTGCTGTCAGATATATTTTGTGGGAATCTGCATTTTTACCTTATCTGAGTTCTGCAAGCATGTTTTTCTGCCCTGCTTTATGATCTTACAATCTAACTTATCACATGATAAGTTTTGTTGAGTTGGTTGTTGCTAGACATAGAAAGAGTGACACAGTCCCTATGGCCACCATGGGCAGACATTTAAATGCATTTTTGTAGTGTCTTGCTGATTGCAGTGACCTTTGATCATGTAATTCTGCTGTAGAATGCATGTTGACATAGTTTAGCTTTGATGTTTCTTCTATTTCTTTGGATGAGTTGTTGCAGGGTGAGACCTGAATCATCAGGTGCAACAAGCTCTAAGGCATGTAGGGAGAAGCTGCGCAGAGATAGATTAAATGACAAGTGCTCCCTCCCTCCCTCCCATACACTTTTTTGCGGAGAGTAGCTACGTAACCTTATCTTCATTTTTGTTGGGAGTCTTGATGGTCCTCGCTGTGAAAGGTGTCAACCGTTCCACCATTTAGAAATTGGCTTCCTACCTTGTTAGGGTTGAGATTTATACCGTCAGACAAGGATTCCTCCACATCCATCGTCAACAAGCCCGAAGGCCTCTCCCTGTCCCTCTTTCAAGTTTCCTGTTTGTTGGCTCCATTCCTATTTCTCCTTCTTCCTTCCGAAACTCTCTCAAGAGCCTTGAATCTTCAGTCTGTTAGTCTATCTCTACCTTCTTCAAACTCCCTGGCCTCAAAGGAAGAAGCCGCCCTCCAAGCCAAAAACTACCCCTCAGACACCTTAGAAAGCCCCTCGACAACACAAAAGCTCGCGTCAAGCTCAAGAAAGTCAAGCAGCACAGGTTCTGGATTGAGATTCCTGTCATCGATGACTCAGTGGTTTCATCACCAAACTGTTCCCGGAATCCGCCCATGGAGAGAGAGAGGAAAGGTTACCCCATCATGATTTTGTTACTGTGGCGAAACTCAGAGGCAGCAAAGAAGGCCTTTGAGTTGTTCCTGTAAAGTAAGATACGATCAACCATGTGGGCACTTCCATCTTTTCTCAATGACGTTGATCCGAGGATGTTGGGCGATTCCCACCAGGGCTCTCGTGAGGCGGCAGTGCTCCTGGCACTGGAATCCACCCATTTGGCAATTACAAAGACTGTCACCGGAACCCTGGGCAGTGTTCTTGGCACCAGAATCCACCCAGTGCGGAGAGGTGGCTGCCTTCGTTGAAGAAGGAAGATAGTTGAAGGTAGTCTCAAGGTTCATGTCCCGCCAACCCATTGGTAAAGTCGAGAACGTATTATATAATTTGTTAGTCAAATTCCCAAATCTCATAGTCCGCCAAGTTCTCGAGAGAATTGGTCCCAAATGTTACTAGGAATAACTTCTTGAAAATCAAACTTTGCTTACATCCGAGGATCTGCCTGTTCTGTTTTTTGGCTCAACTGACTGCTCACTTGAATGAAAGATTGAACTCTGGGAAGTTCTTATTATATTCAATTTCTTCTTTTCCCACTATAGACGGTTGTATTTTGTGTTTGAGCTAACCGCTAATCTCGTTCTGCTTAACTGAGTGCACTTCCAGAATTTGTCTAAACCCGTATGAAGTTTCTATTATGCAGAATAAGTCTTTGTCTACCGTCATGCATTCATCATTGCATTATTTCCAAAGAATTTGAAGTGTTCCTCTTCCTAGAAATTAAGCCAGAGAGTATGAGGCCATTCCAATAATAAAGGGTTGAAAAAAGTTACATGAGCCTGGAGCTGTTCACTTTCTACACTCAACTCAGGCCTTGAATTCAGAAACCAGGAATTCTCTCCTTCAATTTACTCCATGTACTTGTATGCCTTCTCGTTCATTTGCCGATGCTGAGATTGATCGCTTCTTATTATCAGATCTAGGATGCCATTATGTGACAGCTCCTGATGAACTTATCTGAGAAATTAACGTACTTGGCCCACAAAGGTCGAAGATGTGGAAATGCAATCTCAAGCCAAGGTTTCGCCCTGCCATTGAAGTGGATGACACCGGCACTCTTAGCTTCTGCGAAAGTCGTGTTTTCTTGGTATCCAAGGCCTAGCATGTGCCAGAATGGATCGATAATATGCACATGCCCATGGAATGCAATTAAACCAGGAGGCAGTGTTCCAAGTTGCCACAAACTCAGGTCTGATTTCAAGTTCTGCATAGTTATCATTTTGTCGTTAGTAAGATTATCAGATTTTGCTATTATGGCTGTATCAGTCTTTGCATATGTCAAAGCCTTTACCTGTTCAAGCCAGTGGTAGTAAGTGAGGCTTATGTTGGACTTCCTCCATGCCTCAAGATCAAAAATGTTCATCCCATAAGCCCAGGCACACTGATTGGGGTCGAAGCTCTTTCTTATCAGGGGATGGGAGAAGTTCAGGTAACTTTTGAAACGTTTTGACATCACGAACTTATCCTTTCCCTGACACGTCTGAACTGCTCCATTGACCTTGCTCTTCATGTCGATGTCCCATAGAGGTGTAAGATCTGTCTGAACCACAATGTCATCATCCAAGAAGACCACTTTGTTCAGGCTTGGGAATAGCTGCATTACAGAGTGAATGGAAGTAAGCAAAAATTTGTTATAGCGAAGAAGAACCATGGAGGATGGTCAGAGAGCCTTGATCCGCTTTTACCTCGGGAAGATGTATCCTTATGTGATTCATCATGGAGTTGTACTTGGGACTCAGAGCTTGAAGCTTGGAAGCAATAACGTGAGGCTTCTCAGTATTGTTTTTCACAATTGCAGATGATCCCCCTCGGAACTGTGACCGTGCACGCTGGTCCTTCTCCATCGCCTCCAAGACTGGCACCTTTCCCTTAGTGAACCAATCGAAGTGGTGCAAGGCCTTGACCTCGATGATGGCCGGGTCAAGAGGGTGGAGAGAGAACCACGCCTGCATCGGTGAATAAGTCTTCCTGTCCGTTATTATGTGGAGGACGACCATGTGGGGCCTTAACGAATTCCGAACCAAGGACGTAGCGACCACCGAGGCTGCCAGGACATTGTCCGATGCAAGGACAAAGTGGAAGTAGGAGTTGTCCACGAGGGACGGGACGAGCTCTGCTGTGGGAAGCTGCAGCCGTGCGCCTGCATTGCTGGAGTGCTCGTTGGCAAGCCTCAGAGAGAGGCAGTGGAGCTGCTTGGGGATGCTGCTCGAGGCTATGTGACGGTACAGGTATTCCTGGATTTTGGCTGTTCGGGTTCTCTGCTCGAGCAGGGCTACCTGAAAAAAGAACACCACGGCAGTAAGCTCCAGTTTTCTTTCAACAAAACAGAAAACCGAAAAATGATCTAGAATTAGACTCCATGTGCATCACTTGATGGAATAGGAAAGGACAAGGGGTGGTGGGACAACCATATCTCGAAGCTTGAGGGCGAAGGTTTTGGCATTGGGTCTGCTTTCCTTAGTCTCAGCCATGAAGTCTTCCAACGTCTGAGGGATCTCGGATCTTCCTTTGAGTTCATCTTCGGCCATGGGCTGTTGCAGGACCTGGTATATTACCTCTGGGACCTGCACCATGAAGCTAGAAGAGACTCAACAAATGGAGTGTTTTTTGTGTCGCGCAGTAAGCACAATCCAGAGGGAAGCTTGGGAGAAGATGTTACACTTGGTTCCAGCTTTCTGCCCAGTATCTTTGGCCCAAATCTCTTCCCCAAGCAACCTAGAACAGAGTCGAATTCAAGATCGATTAATACATGAAGATGAACTGTCAGTTCTGTTTCTCCAGCGATGATTCTTGCAAATTCCACTGGACATTCCTAGCCGAGTCTCTGAAGAATTCGTGTATGCCTGGAAGATTGTCTATGCTTCTTTTCACTTTATAACCTTGAAAAGCGGACGGGGGGCTCAAGTGAAAATTTTCAGTTAGCAAACTTTGGGGAGTCAAGTGTAAATTTGAAGAATATGTGTACTTGAATTGAAGACTTCACCTTGAAAAGTCCTCGTTGGTTGGAACAGGCAGACCAGAATGTCGGCATTACAGGTGTTTTTTTTTTTTACAATTTTTTCCCTTTGTATAATGTAGGCAATGTATTGTTATGGCTAATTCAAACATAAATTCAGCTAGTCCAATAAGGTTTCCAATCCATGATTTTTATCTATTTATAAAATTTAAAATTTAAAATTTTATTTTAAAAAAAAAACAGAACAATTCCGAACCACATCACGTAGTGCTCAGAACCCAATTATGTTTTTGGCTAATAACAAAATCATTTTGATAGAATCAGTTCTAATGAGGACTAAGTATTTAAACTTTTGTTCCTAATGCAAATAAACTAAGGTGAAAGGGAGACTGCAACTGCAATATCACGGCGGGAATCCTCAATAGTTTAATTTATAACTTATGATAATTTGAAACGGGGGACATTAATATTGTATCATCATCATCATCTAGGGTTTACCATCGCAAGGGATGGTCGATTGTTTTCCTTATCAGGCAAGTCCTCATCGATGTGGTGCACCGACTGGAATATAGCTCGTGTCTACTGAATATACGAATGGTACCGATGCCGGGGCCGGATTTGCATGTCCCATGGCTCAGTCTTCAGTCATGCAATACTTTTAAAGCAGAGTTCATTTGATGCCCCCACGAGGGCACGATGTGCAGACGGAAGCCGGAGAGGGGCTTACCGATGGTGGAGCACTTGCTCTCCCCGTCGATGCTGTCGACGGCGGTCATCACGAACAGAAACCTGAGGAGGAACGTGAAGAAGAGCAGCATGTAGAACATCATCCGGTAAGACACCCGCCTCGACCCGATCTTCACGTTGATGAACTCCCTCACCCCTTTCCCCGGGAGCACCGTCACGTGCCTCAGGCTCGGCGATATATGGAGCTGCATTTCTGGTGCGACGACACAGCTCAGCCCCAATCGACCGAGTCCCCCCCTTATTCGTATGTACCTGTGGGTGGGAGAGATTGAGAGCTGGATCGGTGCCTATTACTTACTTCATTCGGGAAGTGATGATCCGGGATGGGGATGGGTGGGGAAGAGGCAAAGGAGTGAGGATTTTGATGGGGTTCCAGTGTAGCTATCGGTCACCAATACTTGCTTAGCATTTGGGCTAGCAGTGAAAATAATAAGGTGTCAGCTTGTAACAATGTTATTGTTATTATTATTATTATTATTTTTCATGCGTGTTTTTTCCTTAATAATAATAACAAAAACATTTCTGAAGAGGGGGTTCTGTTGGTTAAGGAGAAAGGGACGTGAGAGTTGAAGTGAATAAGGATTTCATATCTGAAGTGTTTGGTGTCACATAGCTTTGCCTGCAGATGAAGTTTTTCAAGTTCAACAGAACAGTAAGACTTTGGTCTCTCCCTTTGACGGCTACTTGTTTTCCGATCAGACAGCGACGTTCCCCCCTGTAGAGGAAAGCCTTGGAGGAGTTCTGGTCGAGACAAAGTTCATTTTTCCTTGGGTCACTGGCCATCTGCCGGGAGTTTCGGGTTTAATACCGATATTTTAGCAACAAATCCAATAAATCTAAGTGGAACATTGGGGACAAGGACAAGAACAATGGCATCCTTGTACTTCTCGTCGGATCTTTCCCTTCCGACTGACCTGCATCCTGTGCTGCCACTGGATACCCTCGGCTTTGTCAGACATGGTGCTGTGATAGTTGAGCAATAAATGATAGGATGTAGAGATGAAGAAGGGGAGCTTATTATCCGTATCAGGCTGTACATGGTGAATTGGGTTCAATGGATCTAAGATGGTTTGGTAGGTCCACCAACAAGACATGAAAGGACCGACCCATCTTTTGAACTCAATTATTTCATGCATAGTCGTACCAAGAGGATGACTGGGTCGGCTCTAGATCGGTCTCTTTGACTCGTTGAAGGAATTAAGGAAGAACGTGAGCCTGCCCTTATGGAGAATTCCAGTAGACATGGGCCGTCTTATATGCCAAAATCTTATCGTATGGAAATCACGGACACTTTCTGCTGTTCATCTTTAAAATAGTTCCTCTTTTCGTGCTGAAAAAGATTTCTCAGTTTGACGACAGCAGTGTGGAATAATCCTATAACCGGTGCTTTTTGCCGACTCCATGCAAGGACAAGTTGAGTCCAGAGGATGAGTAACTTGTCAAAGAACTTGCGGACCCAATGTGCAGCGAGTTTCTCGTTTTAGGCATTTCTAGGCTCGACAGAATGGATTGATCAAATTTGATGCAGCACGAGCAGGTTAAGTTCTTTACAGAAAGCCTTTCAAATTGGTATTTTATTAACGGAAGAATCCTGCACTGCACCTTCAAGTTCTTCCATTGATATCAGGTGAAATAACTCTAATGATGAAGGAATAACAATTACTTGCAGATCTTTCTAGTTGCGTAACTTATTGAGACAGGGGAAAGTAAACTAAGAGTTAAAAATATTTCATTTCTACAATATAGTGCAAATTCTGCAGTTAAGCTTTCTGAAGGAGAAATCCAAAACATGGAGACCTCTGAAATGGACAAGATCCGAGCCAATCTGAAATTGAAACAAGCAGTTATTCATAAAAATCACACGACAGTAAATGTGAGGACGTACACTTCTCTTGATAAAACTCCTGTCATAATTAAAGCCCATAGCAGTCAACTGAGGAGCAACAAAATTAAGCACGGTAACTCTCAAGTGAAACACTCACCACCCCACACCTGTAACAGAAGCTGCTTCGGTTTGAGCTGACCATATCAACAGTGTCAAAAATTATGAACAGCTTGAGGTACTTGTTTAATAGCAGAAGGGCCACTCCTCATTCTGGACCCAAGCTTCTGTAGTCTATGGGCGTTGTGATAGCCACAGCAAAGGTAGCAGCTGTGATTAGGATTGCAACGTTAAAAGGGCTTGAATAGGCTATCTTGAGAGAAAACCAGTGAGTATCCATACCATGGGATTATCTCCAAAAGCTTGAGGTGTGGGTCCACAGGAAGAATGAGGAAGTTTATATGAACAAGACTCGGTTAACAAAAGAGATGAAACTAATTAAACCTGAGTAATTTTCATGGGAGGTGTAGCATGTAGCCTTGGTTAATACGCGCGTAGTATTCTGATTTTTTATGCCTCTTGAAATTTCCTAGAGCAGTCCACTTCTGAAACAAGTTCACATCCGTTCTTAGCTTTACGTTGCTTCTTTGTAAATTGATATATAGGAAGAACCTTCGTCTCCAGACCAAAAAAACTCGTGTAGTGCTAGAAATGAATGGAGTTTCTACCAGCGTCGTGTTATAGCCCTGCACAAGTAAAACACGTTATTTGTACGTCATCAGTGAAATAGGAATGACAGGATCGTCTAATGAGAAAAGAATCTTGCCTGTTAGGATGCTCAGAACTGTCGATACTGAAAATGGTTGCTCCAGTGAAAGATGTCACCCAAAGTAGCTGTTGCAACGAGCAGTTTTGCTTTTGGCTGATGTATTGTCCGTCCCTTCACAGAGAGCTCTGTCGAAAAATCTCCATATTGTATTCGCCACTTTTCACCCCTTCTACTGTCAGTGACAATGATCCAACTGACGCTCAAAGAAAAAGAGGATGCAATATCCAGAAGTCGGGGCTATCTTCTTTCTTCCCAGTTTTTTCTCTTAGCAGCTTAGTTTATAATATGTAGTAGAAATACAAGAAAATCCAATGTTATAAAGGCTTGAATAATCCTATGATTAAATTATCATATTTCCCTTTTGGAATGTACGAAAGTAATAAATGTAAGGCTAAATCTATCTATATTTTCATGATTGGCACTGTCGAGCAATTTCAAGTCCTAAACGACATCCAGTGCAAACAAGTAGCATAGAGAACAAGAGCAAACGAGGAGCATAGCATTGTGGCAACATAGACACATTCTTCCACGGTACAGAGATACAGGAAATAAATTATTTGAATTGGCCCACAAAGTGAAATGCTTTTCTTGAAACAGTCGAGGAAGGATGAATTGTTAATTGGTGTGGAAGGGGAGGGATCTTCTCCTTCATTCCTGTCACGACCCGAAAATCCGACAGAGTTTNGTGCTGCTAGTGTGGTTGTTTCGTTTCTGCTGAAGGGCTTTCTATTCCTCTGTGTTGCTGGAAGTAGACGCTCGTGAGGGGAGAAGGAAATAATATGTCACGACCCGAAAATCCGGCAAAGTTTCCCCTGTATTTAGGACTAACCAGGAATGCAAAACCTGTTATAACTCAGCTCAACACGCCACATCCAGCCACACCCATCCACAACCATTTCCAAAACAGCAGTTTTCAAACACCAGATATTCAGGTCGTGATATGTGACTACACGATACAGGGCTTCTATGCATACCCTATCAAAACACACTTATCCTAGTTGATCCCCGGGCCTAATTGGGCGGCTCCACACGACTGAGTGTCCCCCCTATCTGTAGAAAACAATTTGCAGAGAGTGTGAGCTGCAACTCAGTGAATACAAAATTCCATAGTGGAATAACAGATGGCTCACCTATATCCTTACACGACTGTATCAATTCATACAATTTATCTACCATGGACATGGGGTCGTTGGCAACTTGGCCAACTTCACATGACCCACCTAATGCAATGCATGTAACAAACATGGCAAACAAATAACCATGGGGTCGCATTACCTCTGCGACAGAGTTATGGCGGTACCGTTACTACTGCTCTCCCCAAAACAGTACCACGACCCCGCACCTCAATCATTTCCTAGCATTCTACTTCCCGTGCCCCTTCCCTTCGCACGCACGCGGGGGCCGCCTATTAACCTCTGGCGGTAAGAGTGGACCCGTCATCCTTAAGTCTCTTTCTCTTTTTCTTTCCTCTCCTCTCTGGTCTTTGTTTTTCATGACAGGGTCCGGGGGAGTCAACTCACATATTCCACTGGGATCACAGAGCCAGTGTCATTCCTGTCCCATGCTTATATCCCGCCGGGAACCCGCGGTAGTTCAATAAGGCCCATTTCTATTCCGCCGGCTTAGCGGTCACCATGGATAACACAAGCACAAGCAATATGCAAAATGAATGAATGAATGCATGCCCACTATCGGTATCACACAGATATCTATCAGCTACTCATTCCTCGATCATAACTACTATAAACCAAACACGAACAGATCATTCCAAAATGGAAGAATGTACTCACAACCCCTGAGTCGACCAGTCACAAGGCAGGATCCTCTAGGTGTTGATCCTGGTTCTCTTCAGCACCTATCATATCACCCACAAGGAGATCAATATATACAACCACGTTAGTAATTTATCCTCACCTACCATATTCAAGTAAAAGGTATTCTAGCGAGTTAAGGAAAACTTCTAAGGATTTGAGGGGATTTAGGGCTGTTCCACCAACTGATCTAAAGAGATGAGTCCCTCCTCGGCATCCCACACTGCTGTTATACCCTTCTCCCCTCACCAGCGTCTACTCCCAGCCACACAGAGGAACAGAAACTCTTCAGCGGGACGAGCAACCATACTAGCAGCACACACTACGCTTCTCAGCCAGCCTCAACTCGAACCCTAACCGTTATAGAAACGCAACTCCCAGCAATAACACATAAATTTCCAGCCATAGCAGTTCTCAGACAACTACTCAGCAACAACCTAAGGAAGGTTCGGGTATCCGAGAGCCTCACCTCAATGCCAGAAGTCGACAATAGGGCAGTGGAGTCCAGAACCAAGCTCTAGTCTGCAGCAGGTCCTCTCTTCCGAGCTCGATTTGCTCCCACAGCCGGCAGATGGGGTGGAGACGGATTCGGAAGTCACAAACCCTAATCAGCCCTAAATCGCTCTTCTCTCTCTCGCGCGGCAGGGGGAAGGAAAATGACGGCAAAGGCAACGCAGGGAGGGGGAGGAGAAGGAAAGGTGGATGGGCTGATGGGCCAGCTGAGTGGGCGGGCTCCCCTCGGGCCCAAGCCCGTGGGCTCACAATTCCTCCCCACTAATTCAGAATTTCGTCCCCGAAATTCAGTGACCTGTGCCAGGGAAAAGGTAGGGATAGTTGCTCCTCATGGCTTCCTTCGGCTCCCAAGTTGCTGTCTCCTTTGACTGGTTCCTCCACCGGACCTTCACTACCGGTACTCGTCTGGTCCGTAGGACTTGTTCCTTCTGATCTAAGATCTCCACCGGTTCTTCCTCATACTTCAAATGCTCATCCAATCCCACTGGTTGATAAGTAAGGACATGGGAAGGATCGGGGACATACTTGCGCAACATGGAGATATGGAACACATTGTGTATGCGAGATAGGTCCGGAGGTAGTGCCAATCGGTATGCCACCTTGCCCACCCGCTCTAGGATCTCATATGGTCCAATGTACTTGGGGCTGAGCTTGCCTTTCTTGCCAAATCGCATGATACCCTTCCAAGGTGATACCTTCAAGAAAACAAACTCACCATCTTGAAATTCTAAATCCTTCCTCCGCTTGTCAGCATAGTTCTTCTGTCGATCTTGGGCGGTCTTTAATCTTTCCCTTATAACCTTCACCTTGTCCGTGGTCACATCCACGATCTCTGGCCCAATCAACTTTTGTTCCCCAACTTCATTCCGACACACCAGAGTTCGACAGGCCCTTCCATACAGCGATTCATACGGTGCCATACCAATACTGGAGTGATAACTATTGTTGTAGGCAAACTCTATGAGAGGTAAGTGTTCATCCCAGCTACCTGAAAAATCTATAACACAAGCTCTTAACATGTCCTCTAGTGTTTGTATGGTCCATTCTGATTGTCCATCAGTCTCTGGGTGAAATGCAGTAGAAAAATTCAATCTCACACCCATTGTCCTCATGAAACTGTCCCAATATGTGGATGTGAAGTATGAACCTCTATCTGATACAATGGATACTGGGACTCCGTGCAGCCTCACGATCTCGTCAATGAACAATCTTGCCAACCTATCCGCTCCAAATGTGGACTTTGTAGGTAAGAAATGGGCAGACTTTGTCAACCTATCCACTATCACCCAAATAGAATCATACCCCTTCTGAGTTCGAGGAAGTCCAGACACGAAATCCATGGTAATCTTTTCCCATTTCCACTCAGGAATGGGCAACGGCTGTAGTAAACCTGAGGGACGTTGATGCTCGGCCTTCACCTGTTGGCAAGTTAGGCATTTGGCCACAAATTCAGCTACATCTTTCTTCATACCATTCCACCAATAGTTTCCCTTCAAGCCGTGATACATCTTCGTGCTGCCTGGATGCATGGCATAGGGTGAGTTATGCGCCTCCGTGAGAATCTCCTTCTTGAGCTCATCATTGTCTGGAATGCAGGTTCGGTTCTTAAACATCACTATGCCATCCTTATTCACCTCAAACTCAGCTCTCTTCCCTTC
>CXYZ01003466.1:1455664-1500385 GCA_900006705.1 Sonneratia caseolaris | reverse complement strand
GGGGGGGGGTGGGGGGACTGAAAATGACGACAGCAAAGGGGGAGGAGGAGAAGAAGAGAAATGGACGGGCTGATGGGCCGACTTAATGGGTGGCTCTCCTCGGGCCCAAGCCCGTGGGCTCACAATTCCTGACAAATAAGCACGGGTCAATTGGTTCAATTCAACAAGAACAAATAAAATAATGACAGGTGGCATTGACAATCTCTCTGCAATTTAATTATTTCTCAGTTTTGTTCTATTTTTCTGGCATCTGATGCTAAAGTGCAGGCAAAGGACATTCACCATTCAGAGGACAATGAAGCGTCGGATTGAAGAAGTAATCCTCATAAACATCAGATGAAAGAGCCGCAATTTTACATGGTGCCCGGCTTACATGGTGAAACTGGCGATAGTCAATTTCGATGCCAAAAACTTTCTCAGGAAGGTTTCATTCAGATAAAATTAAAAATTTTATGGATAGATCATAGACGTAGAGTGCACTCAAACCGTGAAAAGGTGTCTTTAATTTGTCAAAATTGCTTGCATATGTACCTTCAATGTAATGAATGGGATTAAACCAATGAATGTACCTGAATTGTCACCTTAACAATGGATTAATGAGTTAAGATACTCATTTGCCCATTCACTAGAACAATTCTTTTTACTTTATGTATATATATAAAATATTGCAGCAACAGGTACAGATGATCATTCTGTTAACTCCATTTGTTGGTTTTTCTGAGCTAAAGAAAGCAGGGAAACAACAGTGGAATATTCTAATGAAGCAACACAATCAACCAGTTTGGCGCAATGGGAGAACAATATTCAGGGCATGACCAAAGCATGCTACCAGAGCCGGCTCAGTTTATTAATTCCGTTAAATCAACCCATCTGTTTCAAGCAACAAATCAGTGAAAGAGATATGGGCCTGCGACAAAGCTATCTGAGAAAGTTCAATCTACAGTTAGATTAGCTATTTGTCTATATAAAAAAGTTGGTTGGTGTATGTCAATGCCTAAGTCGAGATGTCTATGAAATCTCTGGAGTAGTTTTATCATAGTTCGGTCGAAAGAGGATCAATAGAGATGGGAAGAAAAGATTGCATGTTTAGGTATGCAGATGGAGTGGACAAGTTGCTGATGCTGTTCGGGGCCTTCGGAAGCATTGGAGATGGAATGCGGTATCCTTTGACAATGTTCATGATTAGCCAAGTGATAAACGAATATGGAAGGGCAAATAGCTCGGTTTCCATGGACATTGTCAATAAGGTAAATTAGTCGAACTTGAATAGTCTTTTGGGAAAGAATAAGTTACTTGAAATGTCATATTCATTCATTGTCAAGTATCTCCTAAGAGACAGACCAATGCTAGTGAAAATTTTTCAATACCAGAAGTTTAAACAAGGATGGGGAAGAAAGCTTTTCCATACCTCAATCTGAAGCTTTTTCCTTTATCTAATTTTTCTCATTTTCTTCCATTCTACAGAAATCTTGCTCAGTTGCTAACTCGCATTCATATCTCCCAGTATGCACTCAAACTGCTATATGTTGTGATTGCTGTCGGACTTTCAGCTTTTGTTGGTGAGTTCCATGCTTAGACTTAACATCCGACTCCATGAAGATCTCTCCTTACGTCGATTTATTGTCATTTCTCTGTGCAGAAGGACTTTGTTGTGCTAGAACTTCCGAGAGACAGACTTCTCATATGAGAACGGCATACCTGAGATTGGTCCTCAGGCAAGACGTTGGTTTCTTTGATATCCAAGAAGACAGTTCCTCAACCACCTATAAAGTTGTTATGGCCATATCTTCTGATGCCAACTCGATCCAAGTTGCTATCTGCGAAAAGGTAAAGACCATAAAAGTCAAGGCTCAGCTCTTTTTTTCCAACTGTACTTGATGAAGAGAACTTTCTGATGATTCACCCTTCATTCATGAACACGCAACAGGCAACATATTTGAAGAATTGCCCACTAAATTCTTGGCTGTTTTCTTTTGTTTTTCCCGCAGATACCAGACTGCCTTGCATACATGTCGACCTTCATCTTCTGCCTCTTCATTGCATTTATATTATCATGGAGACTTGCTCTAGCGGCCCTTCCCTTCTCCTTTTTGTTCATTGTCCCTGCTCTCATGTTCGGGAAGCTCATGATGGGCCTCTCTATGAAGATGATGAAATCATATGGTGTTGCAGGAGCAATCGCAGAACAGGCGATCTCTTTGATCAGTACTGTCTACACTTTTGTGGGAGAGTATCAGACGCTTGATAAGTTCAGCTCTGAGCTTCGGAAGACAATGCAGCTTGGGATTAGGCAAGGGCTTGCGAAATGGCTAATGATGGGAAGTCTGGGGATCATTTATGTAGGTTGGGCGTTCCAGGCCTGGATTGGGACTATCTTGGTGACCGAGAAAGGCGAGAAGGGAGGAACCATCTTTGTGTCAGGAATTTGCGTTATCATGGGAGGATTGTAAGTACTGCTTTCTACAGTGATTCTTTGTCCATTATTAATTCTGTTGACGCAGAAAATTTCATACCTGTAACTTTAGGTGCGTATTGAGTGCACTGCCGAACATAACTTCCATCACGGAGGCAAGAACTGTGGCTGCCCACATCTTCGAGATGATTGATCAGATTCCGAGCGTAGATTCTGAGGATAAGAAGGGAAAGGCCTTATCATATGTGAGGGGAGAAATTGAATTCAAGGGCATCTACTTCAGTTACCCATCAAGACCCGACATTCCGATCCTCCAGGGGCTCAACTTCAGGGCTCCAGCTGGTCGGATTGTGGGCCTCATTGGAGGCAGCGGCTCAGGGAAGTCCACAATCATTGCACGGCTTCCGCGTTTCTATGACCCAAATGAGTCGGAGATCCTATTGGATGGATACAAAATCAGGAGGCTTCAGCTCAAGTGGTGGAGATCACAGATGGGTTTGGTAAATCAAGAACCGGTTCTCTTTGTGACATCCATAAAAGAGAACATATTGTTTGGGAAGGAAGGAGCAACAATAGAAGAAGTCATGGCAGCAGCAAAGGCAGCAAATGCTCATGACTTGATTTCTATGCTACCCGAAGGATACGAAACACAGGTGAGCAAATGATTCTTGCTCTAGTCTTTGCCTGCTTGTTGATATTCATCAAGCGACTGATTTTCTTAGAGCTTTACTGTGTAAGAAGATACCTTGTTCAGTTACCAGCTGATATTCTTAAGAGCAAAAACTTGCGGTATTGATGCACTTGTAAGTGATATCTTGCAAGACTGAGTTATCTCCTTCAATTTATCACCAGGTGGGGCAATCTGGATTTCAATTGTCAGGCGGACAAAAGCAGAGGATCGCCATCGCTAGAACACTGATCAGAGAACCGAAGATTCTTCTGCTCAATGAAGCCACCAGTGCATTGGATATTCAGTCTGAGAAGATAGTCCTGGAGGCGATGATAAAGCCTCTTTTGGAAGAACGACAATCATCATTGCTCGCCGACTCTCCACCATCCGCCAAGCAGACAAGATAGTGGTCCTCAAGGAAAAGTGGTGGAGTCAGGATCGCACGAGGAGCTGATCCAAGTCAATGGTGGAGAAGGCGGGGAGTACCTGAGGATGGTGAAACTACAGGAGAATATGGCAGGGATAGAAAAAGAAGACCCTGACGTTGGCACCTCGATTCACCAAATGGAAGGAAGATGTCACCACCTCTGGAAAAATCCTGCACCGAGCCCAGCGAGCAGTCGATCAAGTGTTCAGAGTACCCCGCACTTTACCCCTTCAGTCTGGGACTCTCCTTCAGTGCACCCTACTCCTACTCTGTTCAATACGATCCAATGAGAACGACGAAGAAGACTATGAAAAACCATCAATTTATCCTCCACCTTCCCAGTGGCGCCTGCTCAAAATGAACGGGCCAGAGTGGAAGCAGCCCGTCCTCGGATGCATGGCTGCAATTGGCTCAGGAGCGGTCCAGCCATTGAACGCCTATATTGTGGTTTCCGTAATCTGGAACTACTTTCAAACTGACAAGTCCGAGATGAAATCCAAGCCCCGAGGGTACTCCCTCATATTCCTTGGACTCGGGGCCTTCAACTTCCTTACAAGCCTCAGCCAGCGATACAACTTCTCAGTCATGGGTGAGAGGCTTACGAGGAGAGTGTGGGAGAATTTGCTCAAACGGCTCATGACTTTTGAGATCGGCTGGTTTGATCAGGATGAGAATACTAGTGCTGCAATCTATGCGAGGATTGCCACTGAGGTGAACATGGTCCGTTCAATCGTTCAGGATAGGATGTTCCTATTATGGCAGGCAATATTTGGAGCTTCGTTTGCTTATACTCTCGGGCTTGTATTGACATGGCGATTAACGCTTGTGATGATTGCAGTACAACCCTTAGTCATTGGAAGCTTCTATGCTCGGAGTGTACTCATGAAAAGCATGGCAGGAAAAGTTCAGAAGGCTCAGAAAGAAGGAAGCCAACTTGCTGGTGATGATGTTATCAACCACCGGACAATAACTGCCTTCTCGTCCCAGAAAAAGATCCTCGGGCACTTCAAGGCCACCTTGAATGGTCCACAACCACGAGAGGAGAGTGTCAAACAGTCATGGTAGGCAGGAATTGGGCTCTTCAGCTCCCAATTCTTTAACACTGCCCGGCAGCTTTATCATATTGGTACGGTGGAAAGCTACTAACCGAGGGCTTAATAACACCCAAGCACCTTTTCCAGCCGTTCCTGATACTTGTTTTCACTGCTTATATCATTGCTGAAGCTGGGAGCATGACCAATGATTTGTCTAAGGGAAGCAATGCCATTCGGGCAGTATTTGCGATCCTAGACAGAAAAACTGACATTGATCCTGAGAGTGGACAGGGCCGGATATCAAGAAAACCATCCGGGCCAATATAGAGCTGAGAGATGTCTTCTTCTCATATCCTGCAAGGCCCAACCAATTGATCTTCAAGGGCTTGAGCCTCAAGATCCGCGCAGGAGAGATGGTGGCTTTGGTCGGACCCAGTGGCTCTGGAAAATCTACCATCATTGGGCTGATAGAGAGATTCTATGATCCAATAAAAGGATCCGTGCTCATTGATGGGCACGACATAAAAAACTACAATTTGCGAATCTTAAGGTCGCACATTGCAATCGTCAGTCAGGAGCCAACCCTTTTCGCAGGAACTATCCGCGAAGAGATCACCTGCGGGAAAGGAGATGCCAAAGAGTCAGAAGTAAGGAAGGCTGCAGTTCTCGCAAACGCTCACGAATTCAACAGGTAAGGAGATATTCCTGAAGGAATTTAGACTCATTTCCAAGTAACAATAATGTTGGAACTGAGCTATGAAACTGCAACTTGGAATCATGAGTTTTTTTTGCTAATTTTCTTTCCACAAATGCAGTGGCATGAAGGACGGATACGACACGTGCTGTGGAGAGAGAGGAGTGCAGCTATCGGGAGGTCAGAAGCAGAGGATCGCTCTCGCTCGGGCAATACCGAAGGACACATCCGTCCTCTTACTTGACGAGGCTACAAGTGCGCTTGACAGTGTCTCAGAGAGCATGGTCCAGGAGGCACTGGAGAAGATGATGGTTGACCGGACGTGCGCCGTGGTGGCTCACAGGCTGTCGACGATACAGAAGCCCAATTCCATCGCCGTCATAAAAAATGGAAAAGTCGCAGAGCAAGGCTCCCACAATGAGCTGATCCCACTGGGACGTGGCGGAGCCTACTATTCGTTAATAAAATCACAAAGGCAGCAGCTCGCCATACCATTAAGCACGCAGTGAATGACCAGGAAAAGCCAAAGCTGGTATCTTGTATTGTATCATCTCGTCCTAAGAGTGCAAGATTTACGGAGTTTTTGCCTATTTCTGAAGTCGAACTTGGCGCCAACTTGCGCAGAGAAAAGCGGAGTTGTCCTGTGTTGTCCTGATGTACAGTCCACTCTATAAGATGCAAAGAAAGCCATTAGCCTTTTCCAGTGGAAAAATGTGAAGAAAGCTCATGGAAGATGGTTCAAGTTTTTTTTTTAATTGATGATATACAATACCATAGCTAACAACTAATCTACCAAATAGCATATTCAGAAACTCACAATTAATCCTACATATCGATCATGAAAGTTTCAAATCCTGAACTTGATTGATTTATTACATGTTATCAACTTATTAACGGATAAATCTTCTCGGATGCAAAAGATGGTTCAAGTTATTGCTTCAAAGTAGTTTTTAGTGAAATTGAAAGTTGAGAAACGATAAAATAAAAAATGAGAAAAATAAGACCGCAGGAAGGAATTTCTAACGGGCGAGAAGCTTCCCGCCTCTACATCATCCTTAGGACACTGTCATGTTCTTGGAAGGTTGCCAGGAAACTTCAACCAAAGTGCACAGACAATGAGAGCTTGTCTGTTCGGACGTCAGTGAGATCACCAAGAAGTCTTCAAGCTTCTTCCTAAGAATCAATAAATGTCCTTTCTTAGATAAGTCACCAGGAAACGGACTTGGGAAGCATCAGGGCAAGTTCTATTTTCGACAAATTTCATGCAGATATGTCAAATTTGGATTATACCAGCAAGACCATGACCTGAGAACTCTTTGGTGGCACAATTCTTTCTTCCTTGAAATTAATGAGGAGAAATCACAGGAAATCAACTCAGTCTGTGTTCATTACATCTATTGAACAATAATTAAGTCAATTTACAAACAGTCCGTATTTTTTCCTCGGTTGAATACAAATAATCGTAACTTTAATGTTCCAAAAAAATTGCAAGACCCATGAAGTGTAACAGAAGCCGGTTCATCAAGAATTGAGCAACCAAAAAGCCAAAAGACCAAGAAAGATCCCAACTTCTCTGCTGTAGATCCCAATCTCCACGGCATCTGATTTGAGCTTAATACCGTGCTTCACATTCTTAGCTCCAGACTTGTTCACAGTCACATTTGCCGTCATTGCCAATTTATGCCTCTTAGTCTTCCAAAATATAATCTGGGACCTCACCTGCGTCTGTAGGTCGACGCCAAACACTGCTGACTCATTCCTCGCGGCCCAGTCAGTCCAGTTCACCCCAGCAGTGACCACAGTCACGTTCTTGGTGGCCTTCTTCTGGTGCCCCTGGTAGAACCCAGGGATCCTCACCTGCCAGACGTAGTGGCCAGAGTGATTGAAGTAGCTGACATTGACGTTAATAGGGTCGTACTTGATGCCCTTGTCCCTGTTGCCGTTCTTCAGCCTAAGGTCCATGAAGATGGTGACGTTGGCAGGAGAGTCGAGGGACCCGTTGAGGGCGGGAAGGTAGAACTTCTCGATCGAGCAGGTTGGCATGTAGGGCCGAAAGGCGAGCCACAAGAAGAGGGCCGTGAGCCCGAGCGTGACGATGAAGCTGAGGCAGCACTTGCAACAGCGGTCGGACATGGGATCTGTTGGGGAAGAAGCTTGCTCCAATTGGCCTAAGCGCTGAAGAGATGAGAGGACGGATCGAGGAGAAGAAGCTTGCTCTGCCTCTGCCCTGCTCTACTGGAGGAGGTTTGTTTTGGTCCACACTTGGGGCCAAAGGATCCATTTGAAGTTTCTAACCTTGGCAGAGTCAAGGGAGTCAACTTTGATCCCCATATTCTATTGTTGGTCCCACGATGCACTGCTTCTGTGAATGAAAATAGTCGTGCACATTCGGCTTTTTCACTCGAGGAAGACTATGCACATAATTTGACCATCTCCAATAAAAAAATCTTTAAAAAATAATTTTAATTTAGAAACCAACTAATATAATAATTCAAAACTTTTTTTTCCATTTTTGGACGGTCCGGTCTATCTTCCGCCCTGCTGCTCGGCGGTGGCCGGAATGTGGGCCTAGGATTGACCCGACTTGCAGCCCAAAAAGAAAATCTCATGCCCATGATTACTTTGTGAAAGCCCATTTTCCCCTTTCGTGCGTGCTTCCGAGCTGGTTGCTGATAGAATTCGTTCTTCCCTTTTCCCCTCCAGTTTTGGCCCAACTGTTAAGCTCAAGAAATCCAAATTTCAATCACGCTTGATCGTCAAACAACATATCTTATAGTGGAGCAGCTGACCAGAGTCAGAGACAGATTAAAACCATTGACACACAAATAAATAAAATCGATAATATCTACTGGATTTATATAAATGTGATGATGTCTCTATAAATGTATTTGTACCGGCAGAGTAACAGGAAACTTCACAGATTCTCAATTATCTGACAGTACATGCTAAGAGGACGTCGGTGATATGGTGGTACAAGCACGTTGTCATTGATATATTATTATTGTGGAGAGATATATGATATAGTTTCACAAGTCAGAAAAAGCAACAAACTATATATATAAGCACATGCTATATGTGCTCTCTGCCTGCGGCCATGTCAAGCTCTTGATCACCACTACCCTTACTTTCAGTGATATGGATCATGAAACCCTTATTACACTACTACGTGGTCATTACGCATATATGCGGATTCCAGCAAAAGGTGCGCGCGCTCTCCCTTTAGTCGTCGTAGCCGTAGCCACCACGGACGCCGATTTCGCAGCGCTGAGGGCTCAGCCTGCACATGTTGGGCAGGTTCTCCCCCGTCTGGATCGCCTCCCTCAGCCTCTGGCCCTGCAGCCTCCCCTGCTGCTGCTGTACCTGCAGGATCTCCTCGATCCCCTGGCACCTGCAACGCTCCTCCACCTGTGTACGTCAATTCGGACCACAAGATTAATAAGAGAGATTACGCATGGAATGGATAGTTGTCGAGAGTTTGTATGGGAAATTTGGTTTTGGGGCAATTAACAGTGGCGTGATTGCTATCGACCTGTCTCAGCTGCCGGCAGCACTCCTGGAGCTGCTCGGAGTTAGCATCACCGGCACCCCGCATCCCCAGCTTGATGAGCCTTCCGCCGCGGGCCAAGAACTGCTGGCAGTGGACCAGGTTCTGCTGTCTGTGGATCTGCTCCCGGCACTGCTGCCGGCTGCCTTCACGGCGGGAGACCAGGTTCTGATCATCATCTCCCTCCACCACCGTGGTCACGGTGGTTTTGTAGGCCGAGGCTGCCATGAACATGACAGAAAGCAGCACCGTTAGGACCGCGAGCTTCCTCGCCATTGCGCGAAATGTGAAGTGATCAGATCAGCAGTTGGCTAGGATATAGAGAGCCCAGAGACCACAGAAGACAGTGGTGAGTGAGGGAGCGTTGCTTTCACGGTGGGAAGGGTATTTGTAGGGACCCTTGGGGGCTTGCATGGGGACTACGTGTGAAGAGAGAGCAATTCATAATAAATAATTAGAACGACACGGTAAATGATGGGGCCGTCGTTGGCCGGGGAAAGCGTTGCGCTGCGTGGCGGCGGTGGGTCAATATTGGTGGCCACGCGTTGCAGGGTTTGCATGCATCCACACATACACACACAGATAGATATGGGCATGCTGCCAAAGCTACAATTCGTATAATATACATATATATATTTGCACCCTTTACATCTCATTTGAATCCATTGACATATTTTTATGAGCAACAAACCATTGACATAAACTATAGATGCATGGATCCCTTTTGACAGGAATTCTTGCACCGGTAATTTTAATTTTTTTGCCATCTAAGTTAGAAGTTGATTGAATAATCAATATTGGGCACATTGAAAGTGTAAAACTCTTTCAATGTAAATTCTTTTTTTTTTTTTATAAAATTTGAAATCTTGCGTAAGGGAAGAGCCGCTCAAACTATCTTGACAAGGTTAATTTTTTTTCCCCTTAGAAGTGTCAGACAATATATTTGCTTTCCAAGGCTTACCGTCCAGTCTCGATGAAAATGCGTCGTGTGGAACATGAAACAGAGATCTCCAGACATCTCTCGCTCCGGTTAGGGGAAGCCATGATTTGAACCTTAGCTGTTGATATGATCAGCCGGCGATCATTAAAGCTATATTTTCAGAAGTACATATGAATTAATTTCGACTATCAGTTGTAGCCTAGGATTAACTAAATTATACCGAAATTATTATCCGTGAAATATTGTACCCGACCCGCCACACTGGGAATTCTTGGACGGCTCAATTCCAGCCCCACCACGTATAATTTACCGAACATACTTCCAAATAACTATGATTTCTAATTCCAGCTCGAGATGGTTTTGACTTGTGACACAATTTTCTGTATCTTGACACATCGATGTTGCATGCATGCAAACCGGTCGTGGATATATGTAATCAAAGATGAATCTTTCCAATTTAGTCCTAGAATTTAATGAATCTATGAATCACCAGAAATACCATTTATGATGATTAATGAATCTTTCACTCGATCGATCCATGGTGGAAGTCCCATTACTCTTTTATTTCAATCCCTTTTAGCTCATCATTGCCTTCTAGACTATAATTAATTAGGACTGAAAAAAATTAAGAAAAATAGATTAAAAAAGGAAAATAAATTAGGGATATATACGATAATATCCAAGAAACAGGGACCATTTTTTTTTTCATTTTTATTTAGAGTGAGCTACAATTCCTTCGTGCATACGTAGTAGCTAGGTAACCTATAATCTCTCATGGACGCACTCTCCCTTCTCTACGTGCATAATCATAAAAGAAAAAGAAAAAAAAAACGCATTACTCCACACGCTAATGTGGTTTATTTCTAATTTAAGTGGTCTACCCAGACAACTGATCCATGGCTTTATCGGGCATGGGATGTGATGAAAGGGCGAACCTTATTTTTACTACTATTATTTATTATTAAGAAGGTCCATCGAGAGAGCCCCTCCTTAGATGTAGACTGCTCGGATCTGCTGACAGGTCTGTCCGAGTCCGCACATTTGCGGCAGCTGCCTTGCTGTCTCCGCCACCTCCTGAATCTGTTGGCTCCCGACCTGTCCTTGTAGGCGCCTGACGATATCCCTCAGTCTGTCGCACCTGAACGATCATCAAGGTGACAAAGCGATCGAGAGAGACTTCAGCTGAATAAACACATAATTCATCGTGCATTGGTGATGGGAAACTACTGCAACAATGTGCATCATGAATTTACCTGCATCGGTCTTCGACCTGCCTGAGCTGGTTGCAGCAGGGCTGGAAGTGATCGGAGGACTCGCGTCTCCTCATCCCACGGCTGCCTGGTTCGAACTCCCTGCCGGGGCCGTACCTGCCACTGGGGTCGAACTCGCTGCCAGGCTCATACTCGCTGCCACGGCGGCCAATTCTGCCACCGCCTCCCCTCGATTGTTCCCTCAGGAAATCCTGGCAGTGGTTCAGCTGCTGGGCCCTCTGAAGCTGTTCCTGGCAGCTTCCCTCTCTCCACTTGTTCTGATCGGTCTCCTCCTCGACCTCCACAGTCGTGATGGTGGTCCTGTGGGCGGTGGCCACCACCAGGAGCACGCCGAACACTGCCGCTAGTAGGACAGCAAGCTTTGCCATCGGTCTCAGTCGAAATACAGACGGACCCTCTTCTCTAGATAGAAAATTATCTGAAGGCTGATGGATCGTGTGGTGTGGTTACGAGAGGTGGTGGAGGCGGGGAATTTAAAGGGTGGTTTGGGGCCGTGCATGGGGAGTACGTGGAGGGATGGAGGCGCCGGCCAGAGGACGTTTTGGCCTTTTGTAGGGCGGGTTGGCTCTCTGCATGGAGGGGAGGGGTCTAGCTGGAGAATCCGCGTGTGGCGCTTTTTCATTCGAAATTTAATAACAGCCCCTGGCGCACGTGAGTCAGCCGGTGCCCGCTCGAATCAAGAATGGTGCGCCGGGAGCTTCGAGGGGATACAGCTAGCCGTGGTGCCTGCGACACGAGTCGCCGCGTCACCCTGGTGCATCCAAATCACGGGCTATAGCCACAATGTATAAATTAGATAACAACTCTCGGGTCTCCTTATTCTTAGTGACATCGCTATAACTTATATGAGCAGAATATAGTCACCTTGAAACAAGTAATCGAAAGATAACTGAATCCCTTGATAGGCATTGAATCATCAAACAAAGCCCTGCAATAGCTATCTATAACCCGCTGACGTGCGTCTCTTCTATGTTAATTCACCGGTCGTGTCTGGCATATCGAACTCTGTGCCGGGCGGGATGATTCATGGACACAGTCCTAGGTATAGTATTGGGAGACAAATCGTAGTTTTATCATGGATTAGTCAGTGCATCTTCTTCTAACGTAAGGAAGGAGGGTCGGTGTCTTGATGATTAAAGAAGCAGACAAGTAGTTCTGTTTCGTGAGTCCGTGATGCTACGTTGTCCCCGCGCACAGTCAGAGGCTTATAGCTTTGTCCGCAGAGGCACAGTGGCCTGCTTCATTAGCAGTATCACATGCGCCTCTACAATTACATTTGCTTTGCGATGTCGATCGGGTTGCTGCCAGTTACCCTCTCCGGAGATTTTGTGTGTGTGTGTTCATAATGTGAACGTATGACGCGATATTGTGCTGTGATACTACTCGAGCAATGCTTCATTTTTTCTCCCTAGATAATAATGTCTCCTAATAAATTTGGAACAGATGTATTGATATGCCAAATGCTCATTGAATGGTCGTGAATGTGCTTCCAGGCATTCAGATTTTTCAGGGTTATGCTTTTGGGGTGGAAAAGTCGAACTAGAAAAGAAAAGCAAGGTTGGTTTCTTGTCACACAGCTACAGTGAATCAGCCAATTTTACATATTCTGTCAATTAATCAAATTTACAATTTGTATAATTTTATATCTTAGTAGTGGATTAGATTAACTTGGACCAATTAGACTGCAATACTGATATCATGTCAAACAAATTAGAGGCAAAAAAAAAAGAAAACTCACATGTGTAGTATCATAGAATTATACATTTGTCTTTATTGGATTTATTTCGACAATTATGATTCAATAATTATATTATTGATAGTGTATCTATACTATCTAAACAATTGACCCGATTAAATTATCTAATTATTTTCAAATAATGAGACTTGCATAGTTAACTCAGAAACAAAATGTAAGAAATATTATGTAGCAATCATAAGGTAATTTTCAATTCTTATAATAGGTGAAATTGAGAATAATTAAATTTCAAACACTTGCATACAACTTAGGATTGTGGTCTATGAATTACACGTTATAATTTAACTGTTCTGATGTCACATCAATTAGAAGAAACTAATTAACCCACGTGTTTTGAAATGCTGCATGTAGACCAAAAGATCCATGTCCCACCAACTACACACTTTTTGACTAAAAATTCAAGTGCACTTTCCTTTATATTTCATGGACTCTTAACTATTCCAATATGTATGATCTTGGAATTATTTAGATTTAATCCCATCATGTCCGAGATCGTACATGATTGTACATGTATATATCATTCATCTTTTGATGAGGAATATGATAATTGTAGAAATCCAAAAATTTCATCACTTCTTATAAGTGAGTCATTCTAAAATTTTCAAAATATTCTATTCAATTTTGGAAGCAAAGCGGATATGTGCTAGCTTAAGCCATTTCTTGTCTTGGATTGCTCATATCATTCAATGCAGTTCGCCATTGAACACAAAAACTGAGCAGGTGTGTTGGGTGATAGAATCGGCACGTATGCTGCTCATTTTTCCTATACGAAGAAAAAGAAATTATTGGTTTTCTGAGAAAGAGAAAGAGAGAGAGAGAGAGAGAGAGAGAGAGAGAGAGAGAGAGCACCAAACGATTACGAGTAAGCTTTGCATTGATACAATTCCATGTACAAGCAAACCCGTCTCCATCTTCCGTCAGATCCTTAATATATTGCACCAGACGACTAAGCCACGCCATGCGGTCTAATCTTCTTTGCAGAAATACTAATCCCATGTCCACTTTGAGCTGTTGGATCTTCGATCCACCCTTGATGGCACGACCCTGGGACTCCGAGCAGCTACTCCCAACCTCTCTGATGCTAGTAGTACTGTCAGCTTAGCATTCACAGCATATCTTATCATGTTCTTCGTCAATCCCCCGAGGAGTCTTGCATTCCATGCTTAAGGCGCCTTTGCCACTTGCTGCAAATTTGGACACCGATAAGGGAAATCAGCAGATCTCACTCTCGGATAGCCTCTGTCTCTCGGTGTTCAGATGATGTAATGAAAACAGCGTAGAAGAGAATTTTACCTTTTTCATGTACTTCTTGTGAAGTTTCAGGGCTCCGGTGCAAGCCTTTTTCGCATCAAGATTCCCAGTCATGTCGTTCAATATCTGCAAAGCGTCAAACCGAAGTAAACAGATCACTCCATCGGGATACAAACAGAAATAGAATAAATGCTTGAATAGGAGGATGATATGACCTTGTGGTGTCCAGAACTGACCTTAACCACATCATCGAGGCCTCGAGCTTCATTCATTAGCTTATTGCTCTTATCTTTCAAGACACTGGCGACGAGGAAGACGGAGATGGGGAGGGGTGCTTCAGATCCCTTCCCAGCGTTCTTCATGTTTTCTCTCTCGAACTTCCCACACTGTTTTATGGACTTGGGCTTTCCTTTGGATCCCTCGGCCTTCTCAGTCACTGACTCAGCCTCCTCATACATGGAAAACAGGTCAGGATCATACTCTAGGGCCCACATCATCTGTTACATGGACAGAAACAGCAAAGTTTCATCAGCTAGTTTTCCTTGGGGGACTTTCACTGGTGAAAAGGAATCAACGTTTACCTCCCAAAGGTAGAGTGAGTCACCAAAGGAGAACTCCCGACGGAACAGAACCATAAGCATCCGGAAAGCAAAGAGGTAGTCACCTCCGCCAAGTTGTTCTGTGAAATATATAAATTTATCACAACAAATATGTTTTGTGTAATGCGCATGGTTCCCTTTGCATCAAGGAAAACAGAGAAAAGAGTAATACCAATGTGTTGGTGAAGCTTTGGGTCAATAACTTGAGTAACTGAGGCCAAATTACTTAGTTGCGACTCCACTCCAACAGAACTATCAGTACATCTGAAATTTCCTCGCTTTTTGTTTTAGGGAGCAGATACCAATAGAAGAGTTAGTAGAAGATCAAATTAGTAGTCAGAAATAAAATCACGTCATGGGGGCTCTTGTAACCTAAAATTAACTTGTGAAACAGGAAGTAGCCTACCAATCTCCTCATCAAACGTTCAAAGCACCAGAATGCGTCAGCTTCATCTTCAAGAAGCATTATCATCGGGGAGCAAAGATCACTCATCCCTGTTCATTTTTATCATAATGTGCTGAGTTTGAGACCATTTATCACAAGACAGTACTCAAGTAAAGAGGTATACGAAGGTGATCGGCATTAATCTCAGCTAAAAAGGTATGCCCTCCTCTTCCAGAAGTTGACCATAAGCCAGAAGAGAAAATTAACAGCTACTCTAGTCGGTCCCATTGAGCAAACTAATTGACCCACTGTGCTGAAGTCTATCAGCACCAGCCTTTTTGGGCAAAATATTAGTAGGAACTTCTTTCTCTACATTCACGTCAACTTTATCACTTAACTATTGGCTTTGATGCAGCTTAGGCTGGTCTAGCATCAACTTCTTCTATTGCTGCATTATCTTGGTTCTCCATTGTAATAACATATGGAAGAAAATTCTGCTGTGTCTCAGTTGATTACCTTGGCAATAGCCGACATCTGTATCTATCCAGGCATAGACAGCGAGAATATCCCAAAGTTTGGACAAGTTTTCTTGATTTTCGTAAAAGACCAATGTTCTGTCAGTGCGAACCACGTCAAGACCTATAAATTTCATGCTGAAGAAGTTAGACATTTGTACCATAAATCTTTCATATGTGAATATGATGAGAAAAGATATCCGGACACCAACCTATTTGGTGAAGTGTGAGTTTCCATTGGATTTCTTTCTTGTTTTTTATAGGCTCCACATCCATGTTAGGGGTTTGGTTCAAATTGGCATCAGAGGGGTAAACATTTTGAGCTTCAGGGTTCGTCTGTAGAAGGACTATAGGGTCTTGGACGGAATAACCATCTTCAGTGATTATCGGTGCTGTCACATACCGACCACTTCCAATCAGTGGAAACATAATCTTGCAATCTTCCTTCCAATTAATATACCGAGCCCTGTATTTTACAGGAAATAGCTAATGTTTCAAAATATCGAGTATATAGATGAAGAAAATGATACTACACCCGAATGAGTCAGGTGAATGAATTCCTATTTTCCTTGAATAACAACTCGATCCAAGCCAGAAGAAAAAGATGGGCTACCTTCTGCGCAGCCTGATCTGCTCTCTCTCCTCGTAAGTGCTCTTAGGATCATAGCAGCCTAGAAGGAACTCCCAGACTTCTCCTCTGATGGATGGATGAATACCCTGAGTAGGAATGAATGGCCTTAACCTATTAATCCTTGGGATAAAACAGAATGTACCATTTGGAAATTTTCAGGAGTGCAGAATTTTTTTGTTCTGCTTACCCCACGGTGAATTCGACTTAGAGTTTTCCCTATATCGAGTTGCCCTTCTGAATTAAATGCTGCACGCCATTTCCTCTCACTCAAGGTTTTCCCAGCCTGCAATGCATACAAGGAAACACCACACTCGTTTAATATTTTCACAAATTGCATTGTTTGTGTAGTTTGAATGTGGCTGTAACATGATAAACTATCTATTTTGTGATCCTTCCTAAAAATGCAAAGACATCTAGGAACTACCTATATCAGTCTCAGTTTAAATCAATATTCTGATACTTAAAGTGGACGTTGCATCCGTTTATGTTGCCAAACGGCACTGTTCTGTCGTATAATCCTATTCACCATCAGATATTGAGCCAAAATAAATGAGTGGCGTGGCAGCTGTCAAATGTCGAGGAACTGGGAGAGGAGGAAAAGTGGACACAAACCTTGATCTTGAAGCGAGTCTTGGGAACATCGGTGCACTCAGGTCGGACCTGATAGAAAGAATCCGCAGGGACAACCGGTTCTGATTTCCACATTTTGGAAGCAAACCCACGAGCACCGCCTCAATGAACAAACCAAAGACAAGTTTCTCTCTTGCTCCTGCAGAACCGTATAGTCTCCGGACCCCCTTCAAGAGAATCAACCCTACCCCAGAAAATGTGTTTTTGTTTATATACTCTCGGGACCTTCAGCGAATCAATCAAAGCGAACCCAAATGACAAAAAATGCTGTTGAAACAGCCAGCGTATCCTCAACAAGTTCCTTCCTTTTCGTGCTTTTCTTTTTTTTGGGTCTGTGATCCAAACCTCTTCTTGGCTGTCTTGTTACTGGAAAATTTGGGTGATTTTCGGGATGGATGAGTTTGTTGAATTGACTGTCTTAGAGGTCAGTCCTGGTGGTCGGTCCTGTTCTCTGTCAAGAAAGGAGGAAGGCGACGGCTGACATTGGTTCGCTCGTAGGAAGACAGCAAATCTACGCAGACCGCTTGATTTTGAGGCAAATCCCAACTGTCTCGTCCCTATTTTTGCAACCCTTGGAGCAGATTCACAAAATTTTTCTTAATTTTATATTTATAATCATTTTCCCTGTTCTGTTCGTTAAGGAAAGTTAATCACACAAAAACATAGAGATAGAATACTAAGAATCTAAATAACCTAATAATATAGCTTTCTTGAGTTGAATATGTAGAACTGCAAGGTAGCTTTTCTGAGATGAATATGTACCGCCCTTTAGTTCTACAAAAGGCCATACACATTAACTACCATCATTTGCTTTGAATGGAGTCGAAAGATGAGAACTTTGATTAGTCTTGCCGAGTTCCTGCTCTAGACAAGGAGTTTTAAGCCATATTCCATGAAATCTAGCTAACTGGTCTAAGTATGAGTCTTCGACAGTTAGTAACAATCCCTCGATGATCGTAGAGAAGCTGTAGAGAAGCTGCAGAAAAGCTTGATGCTGCAGGTTATCCCTCAACACAAGCTCATCTTCTTTTGACGCCGTTAGGCTTCGCATCTCATCCTGCAGCCAAGAGAGAGGAGAGGAAAAAGACAGTATCCTGATGCAGGCAAGATTATCCTATTCATGCCCTGATCCGATTCACTACTATGTTATACAATCGCATTTGCATATAAGTTCAGTACTTGCTGTTTCTTTTGACACCATTTATTCTTCTCTAGCAACAATAAATTCGACTGCTCTCCTCCTCCTCCTCCTCCTCCTACTGTGGTCCAGTTGGAGCTACACGAGCTGCGGGTAGACGCAGCATTTGTTCCAAATCACCTCCCGGTGAAATCTTTATAACAGTGCTTCTGCAGCTCTTTAGCTTGGCTCTGTGATTCAGATTCCCTTTGAGAAAATGAGCTGAATGCACTGATTGTACAGGACGTGAACATTGGAAAAACTATAACTTTATTTGGTTGCGCATCTGGTGTAGATGTATCATAGCACCCTCCCACGGGAACTGACCGGGGTTTGAATCCCCGGATGCGCGTTTTCATTTGGTTTTTGGGTTGCCTGTCTTCAATTTTCTTATCCGAGATATTACTTTGCATTATTTTGATCCTCTCAAGAATGTCCGGTTGAATACAGTAACGGAGCAAACCGAGATCGATTGCCTCTCAGTGCGCACTTAATTTGAACTCGTCGGTGGCAAACCCTTGCAGACATCCATTATTGACACCATATGAAAATATTCCTTTCTCCAAAAATTATTGGTTACAAATCCAAAGATAACACAGAAAGGGTTAGATTAGCGATGTGTCGGCCGTTGCATGCACATGCAGTAGCAGAATTTCCATTCGGACAGGTAACGCTCGAGCAAATTGTCGGGTGGGCTGTCTCTCTACAGACGAACATCCCCACCACTCAATTATAAAGAAAAACATAATTATATTTGAATTTTATATATTTTAAAATATATTTCAAATTTTTATATATTTAATTTCATAAAACTTAATTTTTAATTTCAGTAGTTCACCGACACGATGTGACACATCATCACACCACACCGGCCGACTTTTTACCATATTAACATGTTATGTCAGCAATTTATCGATATATTATTATGTTGCATCAATAAATAATGATAATGTGAATATGTGATTAAAATTAATATTTAAGTATGTTATAAAATGAAATATATATATATATATATATTACTTGTCAAAAAGATAAAATATATGAAAATTTATACCATAGATACCGATAAAGAAAATTCAAACATGACAGCCTGGCAGAGGTCATGATCTTTCACAAACGTGCCTTAATAAACCTTCTGGAAATGCAACGAAAATCGTTCGGAAAAAAAGACCCATCGATGTGATTGATTAGGTCGAGACCCGTCTGATTATAGAACGAGATGAAACGTCCAGGAAAGCTCATCCATCCGCTTGATTTAGTGGTGTGTCTGTGTTTGAGTCTTGACCTTCGACACGATAGTATAATATGGCCAATGCAGATTATTAATTCGAGCAAGTGGGCTGTGATTCCAACCGGAAGTAAAACCAGGCAGAAGCGCCAAATTCCCCATAATTGTCTGTGTTTGTTGGCATATCTTCATATTCTTTTCCTGTTTCTTCAATGTTTCGGTTGTAACACATCGCATCTCATCATCATCCCTCAAGCGCTACGAGAGAATTCTAATTCGATCTTGGCTGATGCATATCTTGTTCAAGGAAATTAATCGTCGGCTAAAATTCTCCTAAATGTTGGTGTTTTCCTTCCATTCGTGGGATCTCGAGTCGAAAATGTGCTTACCCGACTGCTTACTTGCCTGACAATACAACCTTTCCACTATTAATGTGAAACTTGTAATCGAGCGTTTATAGAAAAATTCATCAAATAAAATTAAAATACTCTGATTTATTTTATTTTATTTATTTTTGCTCGAAATTAAATACTCTAATTAGAATATGTAAGTTGTAACCACTGGCAAGAAACGTAATTAAATATCAATAAACTGAAGGTCGACCTTCTGTACCCGTGACAATAATAATAGATATTGAATGGCAACTTCCGTTTAGTTGGTTTTCCCTCTAGCCATTAGTCAAAAGTCAAAACCCATTTTGGTCTTTCTCCGTCGTAGGATTGTTCTCGTGGCTTTAGCTCGCGACCGACAGGTCCCCGTAAAATATATTTACATATCGAACCGGACGGGAAAAATCGAGATTTGAACATGTGGAGAGAAAGGAGGAACCCTAAGGGACACAAAGAGGCATGTGTGGGGTAGCTTCGGTGCGAGCCAAAAATCAATTATGTTCGGTGCATGTTTCACCAGTGACGGTCGCGCGGCGGGGCGGCAAAGCATCGGTGTTTGCGAGCTTGAAAGGGAGATGAAGAGAAGATTGAGCTCTTTCTTTTCGATTATATAAGAGGTTTATGAGTTTAAAATGTAATTGGAGAATCGAGAAATGAATAAAGGAATACGAGGAGTCTCACGATAATGATTGAGCCTATAATATCTTTGTTTTAAGATTGAGAACGATACCACTGCATCAGATCTGCTTTCTCGAATATTGAAGTCTTTGTTAGCAAAACCCGAACTCAACGATCTCTTATTCTCCTAGTAAGGAGTAGTTATCATGGCAAGTCTACGTGTTTATAGGCCTCTTCCGTCCAAGAAAATATCGTCTCAAATAGATACAAATTGAGCGAGAGATCAAGACACAGTTGTTGGATGTACAGTAATTACATGCACACATGTGTATGTGTGTATATTTATTAGCTACCCGAGCTGGTATCTGACTGCCATGGACACAGGAACTAAGCGGAGGCCTTTCTTCTTCAGCTCTGAGCTCTGATCGCGTTCTCCTCTGCCACCGATGATGGGACCATCATTTTTAATCTCTTCATGAGTCGTCGATTCATTTCCTTTCGTCGCCAACAGCTCGCATTCTCTCTTCTTCGGATATATGTCCGGCAGTCTGAAGCCGCAAACCTGAACCAAGAACGCACGTATATATATATATGTGTGTGTGTCTGTGTCTGTGTCTGTGTAAGGAAGAAATTACGTGTGGAAGAACATGGAGATGGATGGATGGATGGATGGATGTGTGTAATGAATATTTATGCGTATATATATTCACCTTGGGACTGTTATTTGGAGAAGAAGCAGTGTCCTCCAGAGCCTCGTCGACGAGAGACTTTCCCTTGTTCTTCCTCTTCTTCAACCTCAGCGCTCTCCCAGGATCGCCAGCTCGGCCCCGGACACTGTTCCCGCCGCTGGATTTCGTGGCAGCATCGGAGACCATGGAAGAGCCGCGATGCTCGTCAGCGTCATAGGAGCTGTTTTCTCTATCACCGTGGGTCAAGAAATCGACTATGTAAGGGGTCCAGCTACTCTCCGAGCGAGCTGAATCGATTGATGCTGCACTGCTCGAGGCTGAGAGATCCTCACGGCTCAAGGAACCCGAAGTCGTGACCATTTTTTGTCTGTCCGATGGGCGAAGATTGCGGGAAGAAGGCTGGTGACGAGGGGAAGAAAGAAGGGGAGGTGCTGCTATGACTTCGTGAATTACGGTTGGCTTCTTCTTAGTCAGATATTCATTTATATAGAATAATTAACACAAGAATTTAAATTATTAAGTAAGACCAACGAATTTTTATTAAAAAAATTAAAATAAAAAAGCAAGGCAGCAGCATGGAAAGGCGATCGAACCCAGTGGAAATTAGTGGGAAGTTATTAGTGGACTCACTATAGCAACAATATTGGCTCGTGGAAAACATTTTCCTAAGTAAAATTTTGATTTTTGAATTTTATGAATAGTTAATTTTACCTATTATTTAAATTCGCATTAACTAAAGCATGAGTGCAGCACCTACCAGTAGAAGGAGCTAGCGTTTAGCAGTCAGGCAATCATTGGGTTGGGCTCTTGACATTTGGATTTATTCAATGGATTAGGTTGGTTTATATTTAATAAATACATAAATAAAAAATAAAATAATTATTTTTTTAGAATCAACTTGATCATTATATGTTTCTTGTTGAGTGGATCGATGAATAGATCCTAATGACGGTTGGATGGAGATTTCCTCGGTAGTTTCCTATAAAACCGGTGTCATATGGGGAGACATCCTCAAATTTTTTTTCTTGGATAATTACAATAAAAATTCTTATATACTTGCTTTTGTTGGTATTTAACTCATAAATATTTAAAAGTGATTTTTAAGCCACACACTTTATTTTGTAACACATTTGAATAGTAAGTGTTACGGCACTTTGATATATGTTATTATGTGACATAATAATATAGCGATAAGTTGTCGACATAGTAAATTCTAAGCGACATGACATGGTGAACATTTTTTTGACGTGTTATGTCATGCAGTGCTTTTAAATATCAAATCAGTAAATCGTTAAAATTATTACTTAAATATATTACGGATTCAAATATATATATTGAACTAACCATGTAAAAATATATGGAGCTAATGTATAACAAAAGATAAATATATAAAAATTCAACTATAGTTCTACCAATTTTCTTTCCATGTACACGAGGATTAATCATTATTTCATAATTTCCTCAATAAATCGACAAGATTAATGATGGGCTAACAAAATTAAACAAGAAAGCTCAGAAAATAAGGAAGCATGCATTTCATGAAATTTAATAGAGTGAAATCAAACCCGAGAGGCATCCATTACGAGTTGAAATGCGACATTTGGACTAAATAATGAGGTGGTGAATTTTCCCTTTTGTCCACTGAATTTCCCAATTAAATTCATCATGATTAACTCTACTACACCCTCATCGAGTCCGTGCACTCCGAGAGACAAAACTCCAATCGATTCGCTTCGCCTCCAATAATGCCAGCCCGCCAATAATTGATACTTGGTTCTACATGGTAAACTATGCCACGAGTCAAGGTTAGCTTCATTCTTTCATAATATTGGAGTACTTTTTTTTGTATAAATACCCGCGATTGCATCATATATAGAAAAAAAATTATCACAAGAAATCATACTGATACAAACTAACATTAATACCTAGTTTAATATCAATGTACTAAACTTGTTTGTCAGATGTGCAAAAAAAAAAGAGAGACCATATGTATATGTACATACAATTTCCTCCTATGATAATCAATAATTGATTCAATGTAATAACCTTAGGGCTCAGAGCTACCGCGGTGATGAAGTCAATGATGCCCAGACTCTTTTTAATTTTTTTTCCAACCCTTTTGGATCGGGCGGGCAGACAGACAGTATCGATTGTACTGTGCACGCACATGATTATCGAGACAGAATAATCTATGGAAGTATCATCAATCAAGCTGCTCTTTTTTTTTTTTTCCTTTTTTTGCTCAGAATAATCAATGAAGCTTCTGAATTTATTATTCGCGAGCGACGTCATCGAGAAAACCAGATTGAAATTACGCTTTGGAGACGTCAATGTTAACTTATTTACGAGATGGAGCGCTTCTAGTTTCAACCAATTTGGCCCTCCCTCCACCATTCACTAAATAAAAGGGAGAAAAAAATATATTTTTGTTGTGAATTGAATCAGGAAAAATAAATATTTTTTTCATAGAGCTGTATTAAAATACAAGACATTAAATGACGATTTCCACGAGGACACACACGCATCTATATATATGATAATAAATTTTATTTTTGAATAAGATTATAATAAATAATTATCCATATACTAATATTCACAAAATTTCGATAACAGACTTGTTTCATTTAATTATATTTGAATTGGATTTGCTTGTTAAAGAAGTAATTTATTGATATAATTTTTTATCGATAAGATTTAAGTTTGGAGTGGGAAATAGGACACTAGGCCAAGTCGACCGACTTGAGCTGTATGATGATGTCCATGCCGTTTGATGCAATAGCTATGCATTATTATCATAATGAAGGTCAGAAGGTTACGTCATCTTCCATTAATTATTTTTGAATGATTTGATGATTTCTTGGTTTACTTTAGGCCCGACTCGAAAAGGGATGATAGGGGTCGACGTCATCAATGACTAATGCTATTTATTATTATGAATTTATTCTTGGTGATATCGTATCCCTCTTCTTAAGTATTCTCATTTGGATTGTGAAATATTAAATACTTCCTATTTTGGGTAAACAGGAAAATAGTTTTTTTTAATAAAATATTATAAAAATGGAATAATTGGGCAGAAAAGGTATCTTTTTAAAAAAACTATAAATTTTTTCTAACCTATTCATCTGGTAAACTAAGATAATTAGGATAAGATGTAATATTTATCATAAATATCCAACACAAATTGATTAATATGATTCGATATTTTTTTATAATAAAATACCGTGATTATAATATTATAAATTGAAAGAATTTATATTGTAATAACTTTATTTTTGTAGGTCGATACGTCTCGAGTGAGATTAATCATAAAATGAAATGCACGGTTACTTTTTTTCGGGTAAATTTTTTTAAAAAGTATTGTTTCTTTACATAAAAATCATCGAGATTTAATTCAACTTTTATCCATGATAATCTTTATGCCAATTCGGTCGAATTTTTTCTTCTATCCTACGAACTCAGATATTCACTTTTGTTCGAACAAAATAAGAACCAACCAGAAACTTTGATCTCAAAATTTTATATATTGACAATTGAATTAGCAATGGTATAAAAGTTAATCCCTCGTTAATTAGCAGCAAAGTAAACTTCGAAAAATAAGAAAGGTCTTGGTCATTGTTAATCCATGTCATAGTCTACGCACAATGTTTAATATATCCAGCCAAAGAGAGAGTTTCTTTTTCTTGGTAGATTTTGCCCATTGAATAAATGGGTGAGTAAATTAAAATTTCATAAGTTAATTTTTTTATATTGGAGAGTATTATTTATTATAATTCAATAATTTTTTAATATTATTAAAAAAATCTAATTTCCTTGTATGCACCATTTATCAAGTGGGCAGCTTTTATATATATATATATATATATATACATATAATATTATACATTTTTGGTGATTGGATGGACCATCATTAAACCTGATCTGGAATCCAAATCGTCTCCACTTGTCGGCGAGGTGTGATGAGGAAGACTCAACGCCTTCTGAAACTTAATTTTCACACCGACTTTTCCAGTTGCCCCGTGACAAAAGGGTAAAGAGAAAAACACTAGCAAGCCTGTTTATCTGATTTTCAGTGGAATCAGAGGGTGCTTCTCGATCAATTGACTGAATAAGGAGGGCCTTGGTGGCAACAGTAGTGGTTGTGTGGATGGATTGCAGGGAATTCCGAGTGGGCAAGCGGACGGGCTCCAGACTTTGGATAACTTCAGTGCTGCAACAGGCTTTTCCCTCAAATGCAGGCGAGGTCTTCGAAATAGAAGGGGTGATTCTGGAGAGAATCGGAGACGAACGGATTTGGTGGTGAACACAGCGAGACTGGGCTGTTCCCCGGAGCGAACGAGAAGCAAGCTTCCAGTAGGCAGGATCTGCTCACCTAAGCTAGCTAAATGGGCACTACTCCATGATCGCAGTACAATATACCACAGAGCACGGGACATCGCTCTGAGTCTAGAATGCGGCTCGAGCCCAATGTGTTGGGCTGGCAGTCGAGGCCCAACTCATGGCCAGGACTACGAGGGGTCAGCGGTGCCGCCCCCTCCGCAACCGCGATGTCATGTCAGACGTACAGACGGAGTCACAGTCTTCTAATATTTCCGGAATTTGCATGCGCGCATTATTATTTAATCATTATTTCATAGTCCGCCTTAATATTGTCAATCCTAATACTCGTAATAAAACTGGAATTTCGCCTCTTTTTTTAATCTACTTTTAATGCTGGCGAGAGTTGAAAACTGAAGTGTACCTGATCTCGCTAGATGGGCAAGAAGACCAATGCGCTCGACTGGAATGCGATCTTCGACCCATTGGATGATATAACCATTCACCAGTGTCGAAGTTCTTGGGGGCGTTGCTGGGGGAGTGCCAAGAAAAGTGGCATTATTCAATTGGGCGGCCGGAGCATGCAGAGGAAAGAGCGGGGGCACAGCATAGACAGCCCTGCCTGCCCCAAAATCTAAACAATAATTCTCTATTTTTGCTGAACGAAATTACTACTCTATAGGATCGTTACGATAGACCGCTTTTCTGATACGAAAAGTTGGTAGCTCTCTCTCTCTCTCTGTCTTTCGATGTCCATGAAAGCAAAGGGGGCAACTCACATGACAATTTGGTAAGGTGCTGGACTGAGATTTCAGAGCAAATTCACCTTCAAAAAAGAGAAATCCTCCTTTTGGAATTCCCAATCCGTCCTCCCCCTCTCTTTCCCTTGTGCATTTGTGATTTATTTAACTCCGTCAACCCGCACCATCGTTACCAGACACCAACCTCGAGAGTTTCTCAATAGCCTTTCAAGCACTGGGCTTTGAGGGATCGTTCATTAGTCTCTCTGGGGGGTGGACTAAAATCGATATTCCTTTTGATTTCTTCCTTGAAAATCGTTTCTTTCTGCAGTTGTATGGTTTTATGCTTATGAAGTAACTCCCCATCAGCTCTTTCCAGGTCTGAGTCTGTGTTGGGTGGTCTCACTAATACATAGAGCCACTCGTCAGCCTGTCAACAAGTTTTTTCTTTTCATTTCTTGGTCCCCATAAACCCCCCACAAAACCCTTTCTTGATCTCTGCTCGAGAATCAGTTGTACCCTCCTGCAGAAGGCAATGTTTTGTTCTTTGAGATCACAGTCTGTGAGGCCTCTTCACGGTTCTGAATTTGTTTCTGGGAGTAGATCCTTAATCCCCACCAGAAGACCCTCCTTCTTGCCTCCGTTGCCGTCGAGAAAGATCTACAGACAGCCCGTACTCTCACTGACAAGGCCTTTACATGTCTCCTCAATCGAAACGTTTGGATCATCTAGAACTAGTGCCCAGAAGGAGGACGATTTGACCAAATGTTGTGCCTACGAGGCAGATCGCTCTGAGGCGGCAGCAGGATCAGATGTCTCGAAGAGGGTGAAGATTGGGATATACTTCGCCACCTGGTGGGCTCTGAATGTGGTGTTCAATATTTACAACAAGAAGGTGTTGAATGCATATCCCTACCCTTGGTTGACGTCGACCCTGTCGTTGGCAGTTGGGTCTCTCATTATGTTGATCTCTTGGTCTCTAAAAATTGCCGAGACCCCGAAGACTGACTTCGAGTTCTGGAAGACCCTCTTTCCGGTACATATTTGTATTGATTCTTCCGTTTGTTCGATGATCAAGAGGACCAAAATACACGACTTTGAGTTTGAGCTCTTGATTTTTCATGCTCTTTCTGTTAAATGCCATAAAAGTTGTTATACTAATGAACAACCTGAATTTTGAATTTGCATGATTGCGCCTTTATGCGGCTTTTCCCCCTCTTGGTTGATCGGAAACTGGTAGAAACCGAGAGGCATTAGATGTTTTACTTAGTTGTTTTGTCTTATTCCATGACATGATTGTAGTCACTGGAGAGCTTGAAATGTGAATTTGCATGTCCTATGTCTTCTTTCTATAATGTATTTTCTTGATTTCTATCTACTTGTTATGAATTAGGATATTGGAGAGACGTTCAGATCTTAATTTGCTTGTTGTTCTAGTGCTCTTCTCATAAAAGGAAATCGGTGATGTAGGAAGAACTAAATGTTTGAATTTACATATTTTTATGTTGATGTGAAAAGTCAGGTCCATTAGCAAAGCTTTGACTCTATTGTCTTCTTGGCTGCAAAAATGAAGTTGTTATTCTGATTGAAGAACCAATCAGGATGTATGTTCATGATGTTTGAAATTTTAATGCTTTTGTTGGTTTTGGGCACAGAGATTTACTAAATTATGCAGCCCATGGACAACAGTCCTTCTAGTTCTCAGTTTCTAAAGCAATAGTTAAAGCTGAGTTTGATCTCTTTGATTTTTTTCTGACTGCGTGTGTGTTTCATCAGAAATTTTAAAGTTCATGGTTGACTTGTCTATTTTGCTATGGTTTTGGATCTATTTCTTAGTTGTCATATGAATCTCATTTCAGGTTGCCATTGCACATACTATTGGACATGTAGCAGCAACTGTGAGCATGTCCAAGGTTGCAGTTTCATTCACACACATCATCAAGAGTGGTGAGCCTGCTTTCAGCGTCTTGGTCTCAAGGTTCCTCTTGGGCGAGACTTTCCCAGCTTCTGTGTACTTGTCCCTTATACCTATTATCGGTGGCTGTGCCCTTGCTGCTGTGACCGAGCTCAACTTTAACATGACTGGTACATTCAACTCTTTGGACTCTATAGGCTTTGTTCAAATTGTTATCCAAATATTATTTTTATATCTAAGCTTATGACCTCTTGTAAAGCCCTTGAGTGAACGGTTTCAAATATTGAGTGTAGTCTTTCAATGGTCATTTGATTAAATTGAACGCCTGGAGACAAACTGTTCTCAAACAATGTTTACTCTCTTGGAGTTAATCCTCTAACGTGATGTTAGGTGGGACATTTTTGTATTTTCTGGTTGGACTTTACTGCAGGACAATCAATTTGATTGTTAGGTCAGTGGCTGCGTCAGTATCTTTGGTACCTCAGTCAATGAAAAATGAATTTCTACTTGCTCCTCCCTTTTGAGGGGTATTTTTCCTAGATTATTTTGAGATTATGAATTTGTTGTTTTTTTGGTTCTCTTCACAGGTTTCATGGGGGCAATGATATCAAACCTTGCTTTTGTGTTCCGTAACATATTCTCTAAGAAGGGTATGAAGGGAAAGTCAGTCAGCGGAATGAACTACTACGCCTGCCTCTCTATGTTGTCTCTATTAATTCTCACTCCATTTGCAATTGCTGTTGAGGGACCACAAATGTGGGCTGCTGGGTTTCAGAATGCCCTGTCTGAAATTGGACCCCAGATTGTCTGGTAACCACAAGAGAGCTGGCAACTTCTTTTTCTCTACTTTTTGGCTTGCTATGAATTTCTCTATTAGCCCTTGGTTGTCTTTCCAAATAAGCTGAGCAGTTTGATTATAGTTAATCTTAATGAGGACAGCTTTGATACATGATCACAGATGGTTGGTTTTACTTTGAAACAAGCACCTGTAAGACTAATTTGACCAAGAACTAGTAATTGAGGGCAGATTGGTAAATTTTATATTTCCATACATTCCCCAATTCTGAGGATGTATGCGAGCTTAGCCGGCAAACTTAGATGGCATGGGGGTAGTCTCTAGGCTAGACTAGGACAGATAATAGTTTAGCTAAAATCATGTAAATCACAATTTCTGAATGTCCTGACCTGTATCTATTTGTCATACAGTAGGAATCATTAGTTGTGATCGAAAATTTTAATAGAATCTTTTGAGTCCCCAACTGGCTCTGAACTTTCAAGACTGAGGTGTCTCAATGGTGGTTCTTTCTGTAATTTTTTAGTAGTGTTTATCTGGTAGGCTTTACCATTAAAATATAGATTGTCTTGTGGTTCTACTATTCTTTCATCTCAGTGTTATTGTTACATTCTCATTCATAAAAGAACCAAGAATATTTGTTCTCATGGGATGCTGAATTTGAAGATTGTTCTTTGCATTTTCTCTACTTTTCCATGTACCTACAAAACATTTTATGGTATCTACCCATGCCAACCTTAGGTGGATGGCAGCCCAGAGTGTGTTCTACCACCTTTACAACCAAGTCTCCTACATGTCGTTGGATGAGATCTCTCCGTTGACCTTCAGCATTGGGAACACGATGAAGCGGATATCAGTCATTGTCTCGTCAATCATAATTTTCCACACCCCTGTCCAGCCTGTCAATGCACTTGGAGCTGCCATTGCTATCCTTGGCACCTTCTTGTACTCTCAGGTAATTTCTACATACCTAGAAGCTTGCCCATTGTTGAACTGAAAGCAACATGTTTTAAATAACTGCCTTACCCACTGGTGGTTCCAAGAGTAGTCTGGTAAGGATGCGGACGAGTAATATTTATTTGAATGCTTGTTCTGCCCTATGCATAATGCATATTTTAGTTTGGGTATTTCTTCATGATCTCATGAACACGTCTCATTTTACTGAAGCTAGCATTGTTCATGTTTTACCCATTTTAATTTGCCAATTAACTGTATATTCTGTCGACAATTCCATTTGCAGTTCTCCATAAAATCCTTCAGTCAATAATCACGAGATCATGTCTATTGGATCCAGAGTTAGCGCTGAAATCATCGTTTGTTTTCTTTAATTGGTCAGTAGTTGTTTTCCTGTACCTACCAACTGTATTGACCTGCAGTTGGGTTCATCTGATGATCCCATGTGGGTATTAGTTGGTGAGGCTCAGGCAAGTTGGTGTTAGTAATTTACCTTAGCCCACCGAATTTTTAGTTGCAAGTCTTATTTGTCAATCCCAGCATATGTCTAGGTAGATGTGATGAGAAATTAAAAATGATACTTCTCTCGGAATATTCCTCGCCTTATTCCCCCATGTTATGATGCCCTCTTGACTTTTATCTCAAATGCACATCTTGTTTTTCGATTTTATTAATGGAAGAATTCCTAAACATTTTTTTCTGCGTGCAGGCAAAGCAGTGAGAGGGACCTGCGTTCGAAGAGTTTCAGCCATGGAAGGAGGAGATTTTCGGGGTAGTGCAAATCTGGTTTCTGGTTTCTTGTGTAGTTGAGTGGTGGAGATAATAAGTCTTCCAAGAGAGAACAAGTTTTACAATTCAGCTTCTTGTTTTCCCTCTCTCCAGTATTTCATCTGTAGTAGGCAAGTGTTGGTAGAGAGGGACGTCTCTAGTAATACAAGGGAAGCGACAGGGAGATATGATGATGTCTGTCTCATGAAGAGGAGGAAACCTTTTGGACTACTACTATATTATAATGTGATCTTATCTTTCTGATACAGAGGGAGTCTTGTGCAACCTTTTGTTTTTTAACCTTTCAGATTGGTTTTTTTCCTTCCTCCGATTAGATTCCTACATCTATATTCTACAGTTGTGGACAATGAAGTTGGCAGAGAAAAGTGGGTGGCAGAAGATGATCGTCTCATGGAGGGGTCGAAAGGTCACCTACTCCTTCCCCCATTGAAAGCATAAATGTACCCAATACAAATGGAAGCTGGTTTGACCAGAAGGAACCGATGATCATCAGACTCGGTCTGAGCGGGACCTGCTCAGATGAAACGACCTGTTCTGATGGAATCCTTGTGGGATCATTATGGCTACTGCAGCTCAAACATTTGATAGTACCCCGAAGAACATGGATGTTGAGCTTCGGTCTCTCAATTTGTTGCAACTCCAAGCATCTACCACAATGGACACGTTCTCATCCACTAATATCGGATGAGTAGTTGCAGCCTGCCACAACAGTGGAAAGCGTTTTAGGAAGATGTTGCCCGTAAAATACTTTTGATAAGACTAAGTTGATTTTCCTAGTTGACCGAAAATGAATCCTGTAGACTTAAAAGAATTCTGCGGAACAAAGAGACCAAACACCTGAATGTGAGACACAGGAATCCCATGTTCCACAAACGCAACCTATACACAGGCACTATTCCCAGCTAACACACCAGTAATCTCATTTTGAGTAGACTCACAAAATTGCCCTCAGGAGGCTGCTTCCATCCCCAGCTTCATCGATCCTCGGAAGTCTAGACATGCTTCAGTGTTGTAGTTGTCATAAATATTTGAGACTGAACATGGTCAATCCAATAAGCGACACAAACCTGGAAGCTCCAGCAACCAACTGGAAAGAAGGAAAATCTGTGGGAATATATCATTGAGTTGCAGGAGTACATAGCTGGAATCATATTGCCTGAGCTTGACTGTATTTCCATTCGTGGGGTCGGGTATCCACCGTCTCATCACTTGGCAGCATACCAGTTCTGTGCACAGTTGGCATCAACCGATAACTCGACTCTAAGGATGTTCTTGCCATCGAAGAAGGGTTTGGACATGCAGTTGACAACTATGGCCTTGGCCTCCTCAGCAGATTCACTCGGTCCTTCCAGGATCACCTCATCATGGACCTGCTCTCAAAAGATCAATCAAGTCTTAAATGCCAAGGGATATCCAAAAAATACTTCTCCTAAGTCCAAATAATGGTTCCATTTAGCTACTAACCTGCAAGAGAAGCTTCCAACCCAGCTCTCTCAATCGTTCATTCTTGAAAATTTGCAACATTGCACACATAGCAACATCAGCAGCGCTACCCTGTTCCATCAATTCATCTGATACTGAGATTCATGCTTTCGGTAAATAGAAAGTGGACTGCCATGAGATAAGCTAAGGTACAAGGGGAAGGGCGGGCTGAACCTGTACAGGGGTGTTAATAGCAGCTCGCTCAATGTGTCCTTTCTGACCATAGGAAGCACGGGAAAAAGATGGAAACCTCCGAGCCCGCCCCAGCAAAGTGTAGACTTGACCATGTTCCCTTGCTTCCTGCTTCCGCTTCTCCTGCCAAATAAGCACTTCTTGCCTCTCCTTGTACCACAGATCAACTGTCTTCCTTGCTTCCTCCAAAGAAACCTTTGTTGTGGAAAAAAGTATAAAGTACCACTCAAAAAAATATTTTCCCTCAATGGCCGTGTTAAACTAGTCAAATGTTGGCAACTGTACAATACCTTCCAATCTCGGGCCAGCCCCACAGGAGTTTTCCCATATGCAATCGAGAAGTTAAGCATCTTTGCTTTCCTCCTCTCAGAGGCAAAAGCATCCTGCAACACAATCTCACATAAGCTATCACTTGATTATTCAGCCGATAACAACAGCTACCCACACACAGCCATTGCACACTGATTGGGGACCACTGACTAATGAAAAAACAGGGAATTAATTACTATGTTGGAGATAAAATGGGATATCAAGCCATACCTTTAAAAGTGGAACAGGTGGTTTATCCTCACCAGGTTGACCATGCCACTCGAGAAGAACTTCCTCCTTTTCGACAGCCTCACGTATATGATCATACATGTTTAGAGCAGTTCTTGAATGGAAATCTCCACCCGCTTCAAACGCTTCCAACATACTCTTACAATTTGCAAGGTGAGCGAGAATCCTAAGTTCAAGCTGTGGTGCCAACAATAACTTTATTTACTCCAGGCAGATGATAAAGCTCTAGAAAAAGGTAAATTATCTTAGAAAAGAATTACCTGTCCATAGTCAGCAACAATGAGGGAGTTCCCTGGTGCAGCAACAAATGCCTGCCGAATCTTATACCGGTCCTTCTCCAAGGCAGGTTGATTCTGGTTAAGATTTAAAATGGAAAGAAAAGGTTAAGATATGACACGTTGGAGTAGATTTTGGAGAAGAAACCGAGTCTTAGCAAGTAGAAAAAACCTGCAGATTGGGCCTCCTTGCTGATAAGCGTCCAGTCTCAGTGTTGATATTCAGTGAACAGTGTATACGACCATCTTTGCCCGAGATGTTAATTCCCTTAAAAATATTACAAGATACAGATCAGAAAAAAGAAGCTCATGAGCCAAAGCCCAAGCACCAGCCCATTGCATGATTGCGCATAAAATATGAGACCAGAAAAGTGTGAAGCCTATTACTGATTCTAGTTACAACAGATACAACCCCACTTTCTCATTTGGTCATCTAGCCAAGAAAGGGAAAACAATATTTTTTATCAGATAGCACTGATGTTTTGGTAAAAATGAAACAAAAATGAAACCACTACGTAGCAAATTGGCATACTAAAAGTTTCATGGTGAAGAGATAACTCAAGGAGACGGGGGAAAAGAGCAGCACAAGTACCTGTAACGGCAGAATGAAGTTGGATATTAGAGAATCGATAGAGCATACTTCACAGAGAGCAGCAATAGCATGACATGCTGCCTTCCCTGCCTCCTCATCGCCTGGGAACGCCCGATAAGCTGTTCCATATTGAGAAATATCCACATTTTTGCTTGCCATCTCCTTGGTCTTAGACTCAGAAATACTTTCCTCATTGCTCTGTCCCAGCTGCTCCAGTTCAGAAGCTTCATCTATGAAGTCGTACTCTGCAGAAACTTTCCCAGCAAGAATTTTCAGAGCATCACCACTCACTGAGGGCCAACCAGTGGCTGTGTAAATCTCTGTTGGAAATTTGGCACCAATACTGCGCAGTGTGATGTTCCGATATTTCAAAGCTGCTTTTTTTCCTTCTTCAATGAACCCATCAATGTTTGGGACTCTGAATGTCTTCTCTTCTGGTAGGGCCTCATTGGGGTCCTTACTGGTGACAGGAAATATTGAATCAAAGAACTTCTAGGCAGAACCTCTTTCTTTCTTTCTTTCTTTCTTTTTTTTGAAGTAAATCTTCAAAGCAGAACTAGCACAACATATCAGTCACTTACTCAGGTATCAACTTCAACTAAAAGCAAATATACACTATTCACCCAAAAAAATTCAAATATGTAGAACTTTATGCAATTGTTGCTGAAAGGAGAAATTTCAGAAGCCCAGGAAAAGGTAAATGTGAAAAAGTTGGTAGATGCATGATGACATAATCAGCAATATACAATACCACTAGGGTAATACAGTTGTAATAAGGAAAAACTTCAGCTGTGTAGGAATAGAACTGAGAAGTGTAGAGCTACAAAATCTGAGGCTTTTACCTGTTCATAATGCCACCAAAAAGTAGCTGGCGCAATTGAGTGTCACTTCCCACATTCATGTACTTGGCGTCGGGGCAATACTTGGAAGCCCAATTTCGAAACCTATTTACTGCAAATTCCTGCTCTGCTTTTGCTAGCTTTTCAATATCAGCAAGGTATGGACGATCAACTAACATTCCCTCCCTCTCCATTTTAACAAGAATCTCACCAAAAGGTTGCCAATATTCCCTGTAGAAGTCAAGCATTGATTTTCCAGGCCACAGTTTTCCATCAAACCTCCATGCCATTGCAATCAATTTGTTCCTCAAACTCTCGTAAAGTTTTAGAGTGCTTATTGCATCCAAGGACGAGTAAGAGATCCAAAGTTTTCGCTCTTCCCTCTGTAGTTCTTCAACAGGAGCAAGGGTGATGATTTTGCCTTCAGTCCCATCTTTCTTCACCTTTTTCTTTCCAAAGATTGTCTTCATCGACACTTTACCTATCAACTCCTTCTCAGGGCCTAGTGATGCACTTCTCATGACCTCATGGTCAGCTGTGAGGGCTTCAAGTGAGTATCCACCATCTGTTCGTCTTGAGGAATTCCACAGCCGGGCCATGTGCATTGTATCAGCATGGAACCCAGAAAGCTGAATGCCATAGTTCTCAATAATGTGATTATCAAAGCTATAATTGTGCCAAACCTACAAAATAGCCAAAAAAAGAGCTCTTAAAAATTCAAAAATTGTACCAGAAAAATATGTAAGCTCTTATAGACAATAATATATTAATTATTATATCATCTAAAACAAGTAGCTCCCGCACACTTGATATTCAGCAGTATTACTGTCAGAGTGGGCGGTAAATGATCATGCAGCTTTAAAACAAGTAGCAAGTTACTGAAACAAAATCTCCTGCAATCCATATTTTTAACTGTAATTACAATATAAAGATACATCAAGAATATAAGGACAGCCAGGAATCTTGTGTATAATATCATTATAACCACCTTTTTTATGTTAGGGTCTTCAAAAAATGGAACGAACTCGAGTAGGAGATCTTTTCCACCGCCATCAAGAACATCTACCCATATACAGGACTTTCCATGGCCATAATCAGCGTTAGGTCCAGAGTATATACTGAAGCAAATAACTTCCCCATGGTCAACTGGAGTTTCTTGTTTCACATCAATCTTAGCCACCTGCATGAGATATCCGTTATCAAATAAAACATAAATAATAATGTCATAAAGCTTTAATGCGTAATTCACGTTTAATACAACACAAGGTTCCGTACAAAGTATATCAAATGGAAGAGAAAAAACTAACTTGCCAGAATCAACAGAACAGAAGACACAGCATAACCACACGCACCTCTGTATCACATGCATGTATTAGATGTTTATATTGATGAGTGAGCTTATGAACAAGTTCTCTTGCCATTGAGATGTTATCAACAACTATAACTTCATCGTATATACCGATAAGCTTCTTTCTTAGACTGGTGTTAGAGGCCTTATACTTGGGTATATCAACTTCAAAGCCATCAGCTGCTTCATCTTCAACCAATTTAGAACCCAATACACTACTTTCAACCAATTTTTCCATCGAAGGACCAACAACATTACACTCAAAAGGTTTCTCAGGAGTTTCTCCATAAGGTATTTGAGCATGTTGGACTGGTTGACTGCATGTTATATCCATTGACCCCAGGGTCTGAGCATTTTGCACTCTACGGTGCACCTGTTTCCTCAAGGAACTGTTTTTGGTACCAGGAGAACTGGTGGAAGAAAATTTGCTGATGCTGACATCAGAACCACTTTGGGCTGGCTTAGTTTTTTCAGCAGACCTAGTACCTTGTCGGCTCTTTATCTGCATTTGATCCACATCAATTATGGGAACAGTAACATCAATTGCTTCACTTGACCCAAAATCCACGATCTTCTGAACATCAAGTTCAACCTCTGATGGCAAAGTAAATTCATCAGGTTGATCAAACGTCCTCAGCATTTCAACATGACTTTGTCGAGTATGGGGTCGCCCAATCCCATTGGGCTTAAAGTCACTTGAGTCCCCAGTACCTGCTGTTACTATTTTTCTCAGGTCCATATGTGAGTTCTCCTGCTGCGTCCCAACCTCGGAACTTTTGGGAATCACCTCTTTCAATTTCCTGATGCGTTCAGTCTCCATGCTCCACTTCATGATGCTTTCATGATAACTTCTTCTCGCATCTAGTGACAAAGATACCGAGCAAGCAACCATTTTAACAACTCGAGTTCTTGAACTGAAATTAACCTGAGGAATAAAGCCGGGATTCCTCAGCTTTCTGCAAGTACTATGGTCAGTAGCTCGACACACGCATTCCTTGTTAACAAATGTTTCACCGGATGTTGGTCTAAAAAGATGACTTTTATAATGAGGAAAGGCGTGATCCGTATTCTCCTTTCTGCTTGCTTGGCCCCTGCCAATTTTTTCAAGTGCAACAATGAAAAACTGATAAGTCAAACATCAGACTCCCAAGACATGGCCTGACAAGCAACGAGGCCAAATTACTGAAATCAGCGGACTAACACGTGCAGTTTTCAAGCAAATGACCCGTTAAGAAGTCCCGGACAGAAGAACGAATCGCCTATAGCGAACGTTGGATCGCCTAAACAATAAAATGAACAGAGCGAAAAGCCCAAGGCCCAATGACCAACGAACACGAGAAACAGAAAAAGATAAGACCATCCACAGAGGAAATCATAGAGGTCTCACAATGAAAAACACGAAGAATGCAGAAAACTGAAGGGGAACGGGGAACGCTAAGCAATCAAGAACACTGGAATTTTCACCTGTGGAGGACAAAAGATGTAGCATCCCCAGAAGAAATTATTGAAGTCTCACAATGAAAAACACAAAGAATGCAGAAAACTGAAGGGAACCGGGGAACGCCGAGCAATAAAAAAACACTGGAATTTTCACCTGTGGAGGGCTTTAGTGGAAACCCTGAAGGAGCAAGAAGTGGAAGAACCGACAACAAAGGGGCGACAAGGGCGAGACCGGGGTAAGACGAAGAAGGAAGAGGGGCCATGCTGTCCCAAGAGAGTGCCCTGGGCAGCGGTGGTGGAGACCCCCATAGCCATGACTCTGCCCAGCTTCCCTGGAGCGAAAAAAGGAGCCGTCTTCGTCTTGTTGGGTCCTTGAGAGGGTAATCCCCTCAATAATCGGTATCCGTCCCTAGGGTGGGCTCTAATGGGATGGAGCTGAATCCTCTCGCTGAGGAGGCAAGCGGGTCTGCGACTGGGACAGGACCGACAAGGCCATGGCAGCTGAGTGGCAGGACACGAGGAGAGAGAACTAAACCCTTGCTGGGGTTCTGGGAGAAGAATGTAATGAAAGGAAAAACAGAGGTCCCAACTGGCAAATGGGCGCCAATTTTTTGTACTTTTTTTTCCGGCCAAATATTTTTACTTAATAATACATAAGGAAATAATGTATAAATTTTAGCATGTAACACCTATATCTAGAATTTCAATAAATAAAGAAGTTAGAGATTTCCTAATTACAGAATCCATTATATATATTTATTCTATTTTTATGGTAAGTATATATTATGTTTGATAATTATATTCTCTGTTACTAAAAAGGATTTTATTTCCGTTCAAATCTCATTAATCATTTAATATAGGAAGTATTTTATACAAATTTACATTAGTCAGCATATCTTTATTTTCATTTTTTATTTGACAGTTAAAGGGTGAATTGACATTTTCTTAAGTTTTTATCTAATATTTTTTTAAATTTTTAATAATTAAACATTTTATAATTTTATTGATTTATAATTATGGAAAAATAAGGGAATGAGAACTTTAAATGGGCCCGGGGATTTTAATGTGGGCTTTTTAATGGGCCCGTCCATGGGCTTCTTAAAAGGTTGAGAATTTTAAAAAAATTGAAAAAAGAAAAAAGAGAGTGGAGAGAGAAGCTTTTGCCTCTGCTACTATCAGAGCCAGGTTTCGATCCTGGGACCTGTGGGTTATGGGCCCACCACGCTTCCGCTGCGCCACTCTGATTTGTTGTTATGCGTAGCGAATTTATTAAATAAATTTACTTGTATATTTCCTAGCTCTGCTCCCCTCGGTCTAGCCAGCGCTTGCTGGGCTCTACCATTCAAATGAGTCGAGCAGAAATGACGAGTATCTGTATCTGAATCGGATCCGATCTCCTGAATGAACAATTGATGGAATTCGAGAATGGAGGCAAAAGAGAGTGACCTTCATTAATTAATACAATGTGACGGTGTCATCGTCCTCGAGCTTGCAGACCCATGGACAATAGTTCTTGATTTAGCATCCAGAAGTTGTTTATATTAATCATCGGAAGAATTTGGTTCGTGATGTGTGTTAATTTCAGGTCAGATCCTGCTACGTAGAAGACTTGGAGCATGACAGGGTTCCAGCTCGTCATGGTCGATATAGCATATAATCGGCCAATTTTTCTCGTCTTGCTCTGGAAACATTACAGAACACAAATAATAAATAATCTTCTACTTTGAATTCAACAGAAGCACGATATATTTCGCATTTGTGCTAGGCTTCGATCCGAGCAGAGGCCTCGAGATCCTCTGTCCACTCGGAGCTGGGATCGTCCCAGGATCGCGGCCGCAGCCCAAACCTGAGGAACAGCGCCATCTCCAGCGCCTCGAACACCTTGTTCTCGTCCAGGAAGCTGTTCCAAGCTCCGCTCACGATGCAGTAGTTGTTATTATACGGTGGCCGGTGGTGGGCGGCGTGTTGAGCCCGCGACACGAGGATCCCGGCGTCCTGCAATGCGACCACTAGCTGCGGGAGCCGGCTCTTGGTCCCGTGGGCCCAGGCGTGGAACTGTTGGCTGAACATGATGCAGCCCGAGAACAAGGCCACAAACCCGAGCGCCTTCGGGTCGTCGCAGAGGAGGTCGATGGGCAGGACCGAGACGGCCACAGCCCGGGCGAGGGCGTGGAGGTTGTTGGCGAACTCCCGGCGGGTTATCGTCCATGGCCACCTGTGGTGGCCCTGGAAGGCCTCTATCTGCGGCCCGAACACCGGAGTCGAGGCACCCCCGTAGTTATCGATCCCCCAGTGATAGACCCCTGAGCCCAGGTCTGCGAGGACGTACCCTGCCCATCCAGCCAGGAGTGGCCCGGACCAGGAGTGGGACTCGGCTGTGAGTAGTGCCGACTTTGCCAGGGAGACGAACACTGCCGTGCACCCGCATGCGACCCAAGCGCGGTGGGACCAGGTCGACTTGAGCAACAATGGGTCATGGAGCACGGGCGGGACAGTGGAAGCTGCCGCATCTGGGTGTGAAGAGGTTGTTGCGGTCGGCTCGGGCTCGATGACTGGCTTGCTCGACGGTGGCTTGGGCCTAGCAGGGGCCCTTGTGGTAGTGGTGGTGGCTGCAAGGCAGCGAACTCGCCCATTTGCGACAGCCTGCAGCCACGGGACGGCAGATTTCGGGCAGTTTACAGAGGAGAACAGCCTGTGCTGGGGTAGGACAGACATCGAGGAGTCCTGGGAATGGACCAGATCGATGAGCTAGATCAAATGGTGGCGCATATAGCTTTGAAATGTATATTCAGCAGAAAAATGCAAAATAGAGACGAAACGTCGAAATAGTGGCTGTGGGCAGACTTGGGTTTACTGGTTTTTAGGTTATGTGGAGAGAAATTGGCAGGGGAACTGTACGTGTGTGGACTGCGGGCAGTTGAATGTATGATGACGTGGGGCTCTCAAATTCTCTAGCTAAAAGCTCAAGCGTGGCGACTTCTGAGGTTACTAATTCGATGGGAAGGCATCGCGTACGATAACGGGTCGGTTCGGGTAGTATAGGGTCGGGTCGGGTAAACCCGGTCGGATGAGTCGTCGGCACATTTACTCGATTTCCAGTGCACTCCCTTCATTCCACTGTTGTTCCGGGGACTGTCTCCAGCGACTACCATGGCTCCCTCTTCCCTCCGAACTCACTCCCTCTTCTGCTGCCTCACTGTCCTTTCTCTCTCCACATCAATCTGCCGCTCGCAGGCCATTAAGCTGCCATTCCAGCCGGAGGACCTCCTTCCACTTCTGCCGAGGCAGCTCTCCTGGCCCATCCTCAACGCCCTCCGCAGCCCATTGGATCTCCTCCCCACATTCGTTGGCGCCGCCTCCGCCTCCAATGGCAGCTTGCAGTGGAAAGGTGCGTGCTTTTACGAGAACACCGCTTGGATGGAGTTCCACAACAAGAGCGGCAGTGAATTCGGTGGAGGAACTCTACATATCAAGGTCTGATTCGTACATCCGAGTTTATGCATCTTCCTTCTCTTTCCCCTCCATTCCTTGTCTTTGTTGTGCCATAACCGTATTTTTCCTTTTGGTGGTAAATTCTGATATTGGGTTAACTCGGAGCGTTGGAGCAACTTGTGATCCTTTAAGGATGAAATCTTGTTCAGGCAATTGATTTGATTGCTCGTTCTAGGATAATTTCTTGGTATCGTATACTAATGCAATCTTTTTTCGGACAATGGATTTCATACTGCTCAATCAGGTGTTGATTTCATTTTCAGCCAAAATCTTTGTGGCACCCTTTTACTGTCGAAAGATGTGAATCACATCCTTCTGCAACTTCTGTCTCTTCGAAATTGCAAATGGTGGGAAAGCTTTCTGTCCCATTCCCTATCTGCGTTAACGTTGCTACTCGAATGACATAAAATTCTCCATTTTGTCCAGGAGTTGATTTGATTTTGCTTGAAATGTATAGTTAGCCTTTTGTTTAACCAAGTTCAGTTGAATGTTTTCATATCTGAGTTTCATAAGTGGTTGCTCTCGTATTATAGGTGCATTCTCTGCGGTGATGATCTGTAGATTTCATGCTTGTAACTATTAAATTATGCTAATGCAGGTCAGCAAACCCCATAGTTGGACATGTATGGACCTCTATGTCTTTGCCACTCCTTATCGTGTCACATGGGACTACTATTTTAGATCCCGGGAGCACACTTTCGAGTTTAAGGATTGGGAAGGAAAGGCAGAATACGAAGATGTAAGTTTCACAATCCTATTAGTGTAGATTTATGATGTTTTATAGCCGTCGTTGCTTAAAATTGGTATTCACATGATATCAGGTTAAGAACAGAGGAGTCTCAATCTTTCTCATGCAAGCAGGAATGATTGGAACCCTTCGAGCTCTATGGGATGTCTTCCCACTGTTCACAAATACTGAGTGGGGGGAGAAGTCTAACATTAGATTCCTCAAGAAGCACATGGGAGCATCCTTTGAAGTTCGCCCCCAGCCTTGGATGACAAATATTAGTGTTGAAGACATTCATTCCGGAGATTTTCTTGCAATATCTAAGATCCGAGGCAGGTGGGGTGGCTTTGAAACTCTTGAGAAATGGGTTAGTGGAGCTTATGCTGGTCATTCGGCCATTTGCTTGAGGGATTCAGAGGGAAAGCTATGGGTGGGTGAATCAGGACATGAGAATGAACAGGTAAATCTGAGTGAGTGGTATTATCATGTGAGCATGTGTCAATTAAAAGATCACATTTAGACGTATTTATGTGAAGTCTTTCTTCATTCATAACTATATACTATTTTGTCCTTAAAAATCATAATGCTTTATATTACTTTTATCATTTAAGAGCTCCATTTCTTAATTTAGGGAAAATTTTAGATGAAATTACTTTTAGACAACTTTCCTAATACCCAACAGTTTCTCATGGCTAATATCACTAAGCAGCCTGATGTGATCTTTTTTTCTTCTTCATATTAATTGCTTACTGGCGGACTTGAATGTCAATGCTTCCTCTTGCTAATGCAACCAAATTGTTGCAGAAAATGCATTGTTGATTCTTATGTGATTAATTAGTAAAAGAGATTTAGAGCAATGCAGATAAAGATGCTAGTAATAACATTTCTTGCAGGGAGAAGATATCGTTGCAATGATACCTTGGGACGAATGGTGGGAATTTGAGCTCACTAAGGATGACGCCAATCCCCATATTGCATTACTTCCTCTGCATCCTGACGTGAGGGCCAAGTTCAATGAGACTGCTGCATGGGAGTATGCTCAAAGTATGGATGGACAACCCTATGGTTACCACAACATGATATTCAGTTGGATCGACACGACAGATGGAAATTATCCACCTCCATTGGATGCTCATCTGGTAATAACTCAAGAAACATTTTGATGTTTATGCTGATGATTGCTGAATAATATATGTATGTATATATATGTATTGACCTGCCACCGGGTATGAGCTTAAGTTTTTGATCTGGCTGGCATTTGGCAGCCTAAGAATTGCTTGGTGTGAGAGCTTGGGCTTGAATATCCGCACCCAATCTTCTATCACAATGCATCTCAGTTTCTTCCCTCTTAGTCAATTTTACTTGTTCTTGGGCCTTCAGTTCTTCTCATTTTTATGTGGCGAATATGGCTTATGTTGGTTACTAATTTTTACTAAAGAGCTCTATGGCAGTGTAGGTTGCTTCAGTAATGACAGTGTGGAATCAAATACAACCAGCATATGCTGCTAACTTGTGGAATGAAGCTCTAAACAAAAGACTTGGCACTCAGGTACTGCAAAAGGGAGTTTAGATCAGCACACAACTTTGTTCTGCTTGCTTGTTAAAGTATAACGTGGCCATAATAACTGATTTGAGGATATATGAGGATATGATCCTCAAGACAGTAAGTCAAAATAGTTGATCAATGAGATCTTTCGGAATCTTGAATGGTGTTGGTTGAACTGATTGCAGGGCCTAGATCTTCCTGATATCTTAGTTGAAACCGAGAAGAGGGGGTTGTCTTTTGCTGAGTTGCTTTCAGTTCCAGAGCACGATGATTGGCTGTATAATGATGGGAAATCTACCTCATGCATTGCTTTTGTGCTCGAGATGTACAAGGGAGCTGGGCTTTTTGATCCTATTTCTAGCTCCATTCAAGTCACTGAATTCACAGTAAGCAACAAAAATGAGAGTCATAAGAAGCATCCATGCACTGAAATTTATAACTAATCCTTTCCATTTATCATGAAATATTCAGATCAAAGATGCATATTCTCTGAGGTTTTTTGAGAACAACTTGAGCCGGTTGCCTGAATGGTGCAACAGAGAGGATGATGTGGAGCTTCCTTTTTGTCAGATCAAAGGGAAGTACCGAATGGAACTCCCTGGGTACAATACCATGGACCCCTACCCAAATATGAACGAGAGATGTCCCTCTCTGCCACCAAAATACTCGAGGCCTGCTAATTGCTAGCACTTCATTTCCACGGCCAGTTTGGTGCCAGTACAGCGGAAGCTGATGAGATATCATCAGATCTTGGGTTGAACAGTCTTTAGCAGTGTAATCCTGTTGTGTATATACACAATTGGTTGTCTAAATGGGTGGAATTGGGGCATGCAATGTACACGAGAAAAATATGGATTTGTCATCCGGATAGGATCTGTTTGCTGTCCCAAAAGTCTGCGGTTCTGGCTTCCAAACCCAAAAGTGGAACCTTGGAGTTTTTGCTTGTACTGTCCATCTGAAACTGGCTCATCCGGACCGGCTAATTCACGGCTGTTGAATGTATTTTGGTGGAAGAAATAAGTAGTTTAAGGAAAGACTGTCGTTCACTGAGAAGACTTAATGTACTTACTCATTGTGCACATGTTAACATATGAGCCTCTGATTTATGGGCTTCCCCCTAGAGCGTAATGCATCATCGGATCGACTTGTCGCTGGGGTGATTTGCTGGATAAATAGGATTCATGAGATATTAAGAGAAAAATCTCAGTTGATCAATCTTCCCCCCCAAAAAAGAAAAAAAAAACTTCCAGACTAGCGGTCGGAGCAAAGTACCCTGTAACCATAAGAGCAACTATCTATAACATCGAGACAACTCAAGGCTCCCTGGGGATGAGATGGACGAAACGTAAGATTTTATTTTTTTTAAATAAACAGGAAATACTGTCATATATATACGTATGCATATATATCATCGTCGAATGAGTCCTTGTAGCAATGGGTGGCGTTTTTCTTTACCGGTATTCTTATTTTCCACAAAATTTCCTTCCCCCACGGCCATCGCCTGAGCGAACAATACGGAGGTTTGCTCCCTGTGCCACCTTGTCCCTCTCTTAACATTTAACGGGGAAGAGCGTTCTTCTAGATTCTTGCACCGAAGAAATTCATTGGTTGATTTCCGGGGAACAGGTGATTTCAATATCCGGGGACCCTTTTCATTCCCTTGTTGTCCGACGATAGAATGTTCTTATCCTGTGTTGTTGAATCATTTCGAGGCCCATCCGGATGTTTCTGGGATAAGATTGAAACTTGAGAAGCGGGTCTCTCGGATTTCTATTATCTTGTGTCGTTGACCTGAGTTCATTGTCTCGTTGTATTTGTCAGCTCAAAATTCTTCTTTCTGTTTTTTTTTTTTGGAAGGGGGGGG
>CXYZ01003466.1:1443767-1455416 GCA_900006705.1 Sonneratia caseolaris | reverse complement strand
GGGGGGGGCGGGGGGCGGTGGCGGGTTGGTGTTCATTATCCGTTTTACCATTTTCTTTCATTCGCCATTTAATGGAATTACGTTCTATGTGTTATCCATGCGCAGAAACTACGAGCTTTAAGTTGTCTTTACATGTGATCTGTACTTCGTAGGTTTCATTCTGCTGAATAATGCTGAAAGAAGTGATGATCCCATAAGTGAGAAACCTTGTGTGATCTTGTCCGTGCTGTGGATTGGCAAAAATGAGTGTGGTGGGATTCGATATTGGGAATGAGACCTGTGTAATTGCCACTGTCAGGCAGAGGGGTATTGATATCTTATTGAACAATGAGTCCAAACGGGAAACTCCGGCAGTTGTCTGTTTTGGGGAAAAGCAGAGGTTTCTGGGCTCAGCTGGTGCAGCTTCTGCTATGATGAACCTTAGATCAACAATTTCTCAGCTGAAGAGACTGGTCGGGCGTAAATTTGCAGACCCCAAGGTTCAGAGAGACCTGAGAATGCTTCCTATTGAAACCTGTGAGGGATCAGATGGTGAACTTTTGATCCAAATAAAATATGCTGGAGGGACCCACACATTCAGCCCTGTGCAGATTATGGCAATGTTGTTTGGCCATTTGAAAGAAATCACAGAGAAAAACTTGGAAATGCCCGTCTCTGATTGTGTCATTGGGGTCCCCTCTTACTTCTCGGACTCACAGAAGCGGGCTTATCTGAATGCCGCATCAATAGCTGGGCTTAATCCCTTGAGATTGATTCATGATTGCACTGCAACTGCCCTCAGTTATGGAATCTACAAGACCGATTTCTCCAACAGGGGCCACACCTATGTTGCATTTGTGGACATTGGCCATTGTGATACTCAAGTATGTGTAGCTTCATATGAGTCCGGGCAGATGAAAATTCTCTCCCATACCTTTGACTGTAGCTTAGGAGGGAGGGACTTTGATGAGATTTTGTTCACACATTTCGCTGAGCAATTCAAAGAGCAGTATCACATGGATGTCTACTCTAACACGAAGGCTTCTATGAGGCTAAGGGCAGCCTGTGAGAAGCTGAAGAAGATTTTAAGTGCAAATGCTGAGGCACCTCTGAATATTGAGTGTTTAATGGAGGAGAAGGATGTGAAGGGGAGTATTAAGAGGGAGGAGTTTGAGAATCTCTCATTGGATTTGCTAGAGAGGATCAGGATTCCATGTAAGAAGGCTGTAGCTGATGCAAGGTTGTCTATGGAGAGGATCCATTCTGTTGAGCTTGTAGGATCGGGATCAAGAATTCCTGCTATTACTAGGCTGTTAACCTCTCTCTTTGGAAAAGAACCAAGCAGGACACTGAATGCTAGTGAGTGTGTGGCTCGTGGATGTGCCCTTCAGTGCGCAATGCTTAGCCCTGTTTTCCGGGTCAGAGAATATGAGGTGACTATAAGACTGTATTGTGTAAAAATAATGAAATCGAGATGGAATGGGATTGCCACATAAAATTCGTTTCTGTGTGACAATTTTATTTTGCTTTCTTTCCATTCTCCTTCTAAACATGATAGAATTGCTTCTGATGATATTCGGGTCCAATCATGATGAGCTTATCCTTATGCAGGTACAGGATTCAATCCCTTTTTCTATTGGATTCTCTAGTAACGATGGCATAATATATGCTGGATCAAATTCTGTGCTGTTCCCAAAGGGCCAGCCTTTCCCAAGTGTTAAGGTTCTGACACTTCAGAGGAGTAGCTTATTCTATTTGGAAGCATTTTATGCTAATGCTGATGAGCTAACTTCAGGCACATCTGTAAAAATTGGTTCTTTCATGGTAAGTTCTGATAAAGTCAATCCAGTAATTCTGTCATTAATTGATAAAGGTCTTCTTTGCAAATAGCAATATTTGAGAAGTAAACTATCGACTTCTTGATTTGTTCTATTGACAGCTGTCTCTTCCATAATTAAAATATAACCAGTGGATGCTGGTTACCTTGTGAAACCTTTGGGATAGGACATGGAGTTATATCTTATGTATTAGTTTTACTGTATGATGTAATGATGGTCACTACCGCAAGCTACCTGTAAGATTGAAGGTCAATACAGCTTTTCAAGATCAATTGCTCCTACTCGCTGCAGATTGGCCCATTCAATGGCTCACACGGTGAGAAGACAAGGGTTAAAGTTAGAGTTCAACTGAATCTCCATGGCATTGTCAGTGTTGATTCTGCAGCGGTGAGAGCGTCATGACCCTATCACTTGTTCTCTTCCAATCCACACCCCACCCCCCCAAACCCAAAACTCATTGACAATGTTATGGTTGCAGTTAATAGAGGATAATGTACACAGTTCAATGGCCAGTGAAGATGCATTTCAACATCCTGAAAGAGTCGATTCAGATTTAACTTCTGCTAATGGTTCATGCGGTCTTCAAAATGGCACTTCAGTTTCACATACTTCCGTAAGCCAAATTCCATTTCACATTTCCTGTGACAAGTGAGATGTTAGAGCTATCTGCTGATTGGTTATAAAAGGACTGTCGAAGAAATTCATAAGTGCGCAGAAGTTCATCAATGAGAAATATCATGTTAAGAATGCTATTTTGAGGGTGTCTACTCTGATCATATCTAAATGGAAATTCCTGTCAAACCATTACTTTATAGCAGGCAAAAGGCAGGAATGGAGATAGAGCAATGAGGAAGCTTGGGTTATCAATCAATGAAAAAATAGAGGGTGGAATTAATGAGGTCGATCTCAATGAATATAAAGAGAGAGAAGCTGACTTGGCTCGACAGGATAGGATCGTGGAACAAACCAAAGAAAGGAAAAATGCTTTGGAGTCTTATGTTTATGAGACAAGGAACAAGGTATTACTAATAACTGCAGCTGTATTTGGAAAATGATCTTATGTCTTCCTCTCGCTTGAAACTTAAACACCTACTTCTGTTATGGTAATGGATTTTTGGGATTACCAAATTATGGTAATCCTCACACTGATACACGGACACATAATATACTTCTGTCTCTATTTTAACTGTTCAAGATATTTGCTATCTGAAAAAACAATGTTCTTTGGGTTTACTATTGCAAGGTAGAGATCCACATGACTGCGATGAATTAAGAATAAGAGAGGAAATAAAATGGGGTTGCCAATAAAAGTGGAACAATTGTACATGGCAATTCTATTTCATGCCTTTTCTTTTAAATTTGTACTATAATTGGCCTCACGACTGGTGTTGTGAACCCTCTCCTTGGTCTAGCATCCAATTTCTGAAGTATGATTTTATATGTTAATAGCTTCTCAACACATACCGAAGTTTTGCAAGTGATTCTGAAAGGGAGGGAATCTCAAGGAGCCTGCAGCAGACAGAGGATTGGCTTTACGATGAAGGTGATGATGAAACTGAAAATGCTTACAATTCAAAGCTCAAAGACCTAAAGAAGGTGATTTTTTTTTTCCATCCTTCAACTTCAAACCTAATCCTGTTCCTCGCATTCTCTGTGCTGACCTTCCTTTTCAATTTCTTACAAAGTTGGTTGATCCAATTGAGAACCGGTACAAGGATGAAGAAGCCAGAGCACTGGCAACAAGAGACCTACTGAAGTGCATTGTGGATCATAGAATGTCAGCAAACTCACTCCCTCCAGAGCACGGAGACTTGGTATGAATATTTGGAGTTTTGTGTTCAGATATAGATTTAAATTGTTTGAGCCTCTCATCCAGTGCCTTTTTCTTTTTGTTGGCTTTTAACATTTCAGGTAATCAATGAGTGCAATCTAGTAGAGCAGTGGTTAAGAGAGAGAAGCCAACAGCAAGACTCCTTGCCCAAAAATACTGATCCTGTGCTATGGTCCAGAGAGATCAAGAACATGGCTGAAGACCTGGACTTGTACTGCTCTTCACTTTGCAGGAACATCTCTCATCCCTCTTAAATGATGATTTATGCTAAGAAGTTGATGTTGTTTGTTCCATTTATTTTTGTGAAATTCAGGAGATGCAGGCATATATGGAACTCAAAGATGTCCCCCTCAAACCCGGAGGATGGCGGAGACTCAGATCCAAACTCTTCCGGGCCTTAGTGGCACATCAACCAATTCTTTCTTCCTTTTCATTTTCAACCCTTACATTTGATTGCCTTTCATTGATGAGCTTGTTTAGTATTTACACGGGTATCACAATGTAAAATTTCATTTTCAACTTGAGGTACGATGTAGAAAGGGACGTGTGCAGGGAGGGAGGATTATAAAGGGATGCTATTCAGGAAATGTGATGATCAGTTGATAGCTTGGATGAGTTTCATTGTCAAGCAAAGTTGAGCTGTTGTGAATTGCTTTATCCTATACTGTTCCCTTCTATAAATTATGAGGGACAGCTGGCTCTCTCTTCTGCTCGACCCAAACTGTGGGGTCGCGGTCCTTAGAGATCTCGGAGGCCAATTGGCGATCTCAGCGGAGTAGCAGTCCCCCAGTGGCCCCGGTCGAGATCAAGAGAGTGAGCTCTTGATGGAAGAAGAATAACATAGCCTAAGTAGGCAGGCTGTGGGGGTGAAAAATGGATGTATTATTAGGTCAATCAGATCCATATTAAATTTCATTAATACTACCAGTTATGGGTGCAAATGTGCGGGCAATCTGCATGGTTCACTCGTTTAAGAAGGACAGGCAATCTCAGCGCATCGATGTGAGCACAGATAGATAGTTGGGAGTCATTTTCGTGGAAAGCAGAGTGCATATCATTGCGTGCCTGAAGAATTTAGCTCGACACGTAGACTATGGAAGGAAATGTCCAAACTTTCTTGATGGGTAGCGATGAAGTGGGACAGCTCTCTCCATCAGTTGAGCCCACCGATGATTTGTACGGGATGGGAACGGATATGGTTCCGATTCAAGCAATGTGCATTTATTTACACCAACCTGCCTGGCCAAACCAAATCCGCGAGCTCGTGACGGCAATCGGGTCACATGCCACGTGGAACTTCGGAGTCCCTATAGGATCCATACCGATATATCTGCATATCTATCCATCTACCTATCTATGGGATTGTACTATGTTGCACACGTATACGAGACGTGTGAGCGTCTCAACCATAGTTTTTAAAATCAGACCAGGCCGGCCAGCTTGATCGGGAACTAGCCACTCCTNTCTCACTCGAACCAATAAATTCAATTGAACCGGTGAGAAAACCGATCAACTTAAAATTAAAATTAAAATTAAAAACCTATCATAATATACTTATTTTATTTTACTATATTTATATTTATATTTTATGTTGAATTTGTGACTAATACTATAACTATATTAATGATTTTGATTATAAATCATAATTAAATTATAATATTATATCAATTTATTGAAATATTATTTATTAAACATGCGGTTCAACCCATTGAACCCCCGGTCCGACCCATGAATTTATGAACCCATACCTTAACCGGTTCCTGGCCCGGTCCGATTTTAAAAACTATGGTCTGAACGATTCCTCCGACGGCCTATGAGTGTGCCTTGCGCATGACATGGGCATGGAGACGGACATGGACCACTCGAGCGACGATGATCCAGAATCGACTCGTCATCGATCAACGGTCAAATCTCTGAGTGGCTGAAAGAAGGTTCTAAGAGAAAAAACAAACAATCGAAGATTGGATCTGTATTCGGGAGAGTTTCATTTATTTATTCATTTTTTGTTATTTGCTTTATGGGCCCAGAGACCGAGCCCTGAGAGAGAGAGAGAGCGTACTCCGAGGCCCCATGTGGGCACCATCTCCTCCTCCTCCTCCTCGTCGTCTTCTTCCTGTTTGACCTAACAAGAGCTGTTGGGTAACAGCTCTATCTATCTAGTCATTTCCTGTTCAAAGACGACAGTTCCAGTAAATGTCGGAGTACACGAACGAGGAGAGATTGGAAGGTGTAAGCTCGACTAATGCCTACTTCGATTAGCAGTCGGGGTAGTGCTCGACCAGGCTGTCCAACCAGCATCGGCACGAATGCGGTGGGCCGTGTGCCACGTGGATGCTTCCTCGGATGCCATTGTTTTTGCTCCGGGGGCCTGGACTGGAGCCGAGAATAATTCTTGGGCCGGGAATCTTCAGACCGTATACGTCTGCGTCGAGACGGAGCCATCTGGATCTGGGAACTCATGCGGCGTCTCCCGCGACGGCACCCCACGCCACGCGAACGCGACAGAGTCTCAGAGAATCCTAATCCAACCCGAATTTCGATTGCGAGAGGACGCAATTTCTCACTTGAAAGTGGACGTGTGATGCCCAGTTCAATATTTAGTTTTACCTTTTTTTTATTCGTTTTGAAGCTTTTAGGGATTGTAGAATTCAAAGAAATGTAGTCGGTTCGGAAATCAGCCGTCCTGAGGCAGAGATATAATGGTTCCGACAGCGGGATGGTTGTGGCGGTTGATGCCCACGGACTGCTCGGCGCATGAGCTCCCAAACGACGACGTTTTGAACTTCACTGACCATGAAAATCATCAGCTGTAATGTCTCTTTCCCAGTAAACTTTCCCTTTCCCTCTAAATATGTACTAAAATTAATCGGAAAATCACGAAAGGATAGCAAATATATGAGATTTAAGAATTTCTAATTTTGAAGAAGACTTTGAAATATTTTCTCTCTTATTCAACCCAATGATACATGAAAAAAAATCAATAAAAATTTTAAAAAATTAAATTATGTGAGAAAAAAAAGGTCCAGGAATCTGTAATAAAATTCTTAATTCAAAGTTTAAGGAGTTTGTAGATTATTTTTACCTTATAATATACTAATAATATACTAATGTGATTATGGACATCTAAGCCGGTGCACCACGTTAGACGTTGACCGTAGTTAGTCGAGGCATACGCTCATACGGAGTCTTCAGCAGGCGTATATATGCATGTTCTGTACTCGTAATGTACGTATATATGCGTATATAGACAGTATAGGACCGTACCTCGTCTTCCCCAATTAGAAATCCTCTTCCTTCAACCTTGATTGGTCTCTGTCTCTGTCTCTCTCTCTCTCTCTCTCTCTCTCTCTCTGAGTGCTCTGTTTCTAAGTTCAGTCTTCAGCTCATCTCCCTCCGTTCCTTCCTTCCCCAACTTTCAACACATCACTCAGCAGAATCCACCTCAAGGCTCAAGCATTGGAGACTCTCGAGACTACAATGGATAAGTTACCCGTCTTTGCTCCAAGTGGGTAAATCGAGCCGACGGTAATGAAGATCACCGGAAGACCCACCGTCCTGGAAAACACCCAGGATCCGGCACCAGCGAAGAGTCTCAACCCACCCCCTCACCCAGATCTTCCCCCTTCTAGAGGAGCCTCTCACGGGCAGCAGCGCCGCAGGACCCGGTTGAGGAGGGCCGGAGCTCCGGTTTGCAAGCGGAGCAGCAGGCCAGAAACTCCCTTGCTCAAGTGGAAGACCGAGGAGAGAGAGAGGAATGTCCTCCCCATTGGCGACGAGGTGTCGCCCCCGGAGGCCCGACGGAGACGCCGTAGGAGAGACGTCCCCGTGTCCGCTAGGAAGCTCGCTGCCGTGCTCTGGCGGCTGAACCTGCCGGAGGCCGTGATTCCCGGTGGAGGAGGCGGCGGTCTCTCTCGCCGGAGAGACGAAGAGGTATTATTAGGGTTTTGGATAGTTTACAATCTTTCCATTCAGTGCGTCTAATTTATTAACGAGATCTAGAGATTCTGTGGACATGAATGTGGTTGAATGACTGGAAGCTTTACGGCTTTTACATGCCCCAGTTGAATAATCATGGAAGCACGTGATCCATATTTGAAGCCCAAGATCATTGAATCTGATCATAATCCGTGGATCATTTTCCTCGTTTCTGCACCTGCGACTTGACTCAGCAGTCACTTCATCTCTGTAGTGATAGTTGACTTTCGAGTTCTATGACCATCCTTAGCTGACCTACATAAAAGAGCCTTCCATTGAAGTTGCCAAAGTTTAATTTCAAAGAAAATGGGCCCAACCAATTCGATGACAATGTAAAGTCGTCCACTTTAGAGGGATTCTTTTTATTTCTCTTGAGATGATTTCTACTGAAAGTCATGCTTCCATAGTCGTTTTGTTCAACATCTGCATATGTCGAAAGTTTGGAAGGGTAACTTTATAGCTTAGAAGATTTTCGAAATTGACTTTCTTTTGCTGTTTCGTCTCTATTCGATTGTCAGATAACAATGACCTTCAATTCCTCACTTAAGTGTTGTTTATCTGATTCTCTTTCCTCTTCTTATGTGCAGGTTGGTGCTGAACATGCTGCGGTTTCATTTATAGGTCATTGTAACGGTAAGATTTTCAGTTTAGGAGCAAAGGATCCAGTGGGGAGCGAAACTTCTCTTTCTGGCACGAGGAATGGTTTCCTTGATAAGGTATGCTACTCTTCTTTGTTCAAGTTTCATAGCAGCTGCTTCATTTTTTGCCTAGAGATTTGGAGAAATTAAATTGTTTGTAAAGTTAGAGAAATCATCTGCCTTTCAATTTTCCTGTGGCAAAGGTGGTTTTTTTCCCTGTAAGATTTTGTTGATAATTTTGCTTGTATCCAGATGTGAGCATTACAAATATATATTCAAAGTCTATGATCTTCATATTCTGTTATTTCATAATTCTCATCCTGCTGAGTGTTCCATGAGTCCATAAATGCGAGATTGATTTGAGATCTCAGGTTGGAATGCCTCCCTCTCTTCATCTGATGTGCACTATTATAACTTAGCATTATAATGCCCTCCTGATCCGGCAGAGGTTTCATAAAAAAACTTATAGGTGAATGGGCATGATTATTTTCCATAGAAGCTTTCTATATCTAAATGAACATCATAACTAACTTTCAAAGAAGGAACTGCCTCCATTCCTCATGAAAGGGGTACAAATTCTTAATCAGGTTTGTCAGGCCTTGATCTTGCTTGAAACCCTTTGTGTGTATTGTATGTCATCGGAATTTGTTTCGCTTTGAATAAAATCGAGTTTGTTGTGAGATATAGACTTTCAGATTCTCAGGTAGATTGCATGGCCTCGTGAGAATGTTGCCTGTGAGTTATAGCTTGTTTATGATCTTTATAACTGAACATACAGAACAATAAGCTGTGGATTGCCATGTATCTACTTAGTTGATTTTTTTTGGCTTGAATATCATAATCATGTAACCATGTTATTGGATTCATCTTGTTTTTCCTTTTCCTTTCAGTTTTCCAACTCTGCTCTGGAGGGAGCAACTAAGTGGGACCCCATCTGCTTAAAAACATCTGAAGAATCATACCGGCTATGCACACATGTGAAGCTTGTTGACCAACAGGTAGGTGCTGCATCGGTGGTATCTTCCCTTGAAGCTGAACTCAAGCAAGCCCAAGCACGAATTCTAGAGCTGGAGACTGAGCGTCAAACCTCGAAGAAGAAGCTTGAACACTTCCTAAAGAAAGTCAGTGAGGAGAAGGCTGCATGGAGGAGAAGAGAGCACGAGAAAATCCGTGCATTTATCGATGACATGAAGTCCGAGTTGAATCAAGAGCGGAAGAGTCGTCAGAGGATGGAAATTGTGAATTCCAAATTAGTCAACGAGCTTGCTGAAGCCAAGTTATCGACAAAGCGATACGTGCAGGAGTATGAGAAGGAGAGGAAGTTGAGAGAAATGGTCGAGGAAGTCTGCGATGAGCTGGTGAAGGAAATGGAGGAGGATAAGGCTGAGTTAGAGGCACTGAAGAAGGAATCGGTGAAGTTCCGGGATGAAGTGGAAGAGGAGAGGAAGATGCTGCAGATGGCTGAAGTCTGGCGTGAGGAACGAGTTCAAATGAAGCTCGTGGATGCTAAGGTTGCCCTTGAAGAGAAGTACTCTCAGATGAACTACCTTATAGCCAATCTCGAGAGTTTCCTGTGTAAGCTCAGGAACACTGATCCAGATCTGAAGGAGCTCAAAGAAGCAGAATTTCTGCGACAGACTGCTGCTTCGGTGAATATTCAGGAGGTCAAGGAGTTCAAGTATGAGCCTCCCCACCCTAATGACATATTCGCTGTTCTCGAGGAAGTCAACTTTGCTGAAAATGAGAGGGAGGTTGAAGCATGCGTTGCTTACAGTCCTGCCTCAAAGATCCACACGGTGAGCCCAGAGATGAATGTGATCAAGGACCAGAAGAGTCAGAGATATTTGAGAGCTTTTGTCAGTCATAATAACAGAGGCGATATTGAGGATGATGAGAGTGGGTGGGAAACTGCGAGCAATCTTGAGGATCAGGGATCGAGTTATTCTCCTGAAGGTGGAAGTGCCCCTTCTGTCAACAACATTCAGAGAGACAATAATATCTCAGAGAGTGGGAGTGAGACCCCAGTAACAGAAATTAGCGAGGTCTGTTCCATCCCTGCAAAACAGTTCAAGAAGGTATCTTCCATAGCAAGGCTGTGTAGATCTCGCTCTAATAATGGGGAAAACCTAAACTACAAGGTGGTGTCAGTGCAAGGGATGAACAATGGGAGGCTCTCAAATGCGAGGATAATACACAATGGGAGTGGCCTGATGTCTCCACCAGACCATGGGTTGGGGAAAGGTGGGTATAACAGCCCGTTGGGGCAGTGGAGCTCTCCCGAGACTGGGAACCCCCACGCAGCATGGGCCATGAAGGGGTGCATCGAGTGGCCTCGTGGGGCACAGAAGAGCAGCCTGAAAGCCAAGCTCTTGGAAGCAAGAATGGAGAGCCAGAAGGTGCAGCTCCGGCAGGTTCTGAAGCAGAAGATGTAGAGAAGCAAGATTCGAATTCTTTTTCTTTTTTTTTTCCGCGTCTCTGCTTTGCTTTTACAGTCTAAGTTGTCATCTCAAAACCGTGGAGGCAGATCCGGACGGCCAGCGTATCTTTCCTGCTAATCGGTAAGCTGAGGCAGAGAGCAGGACTGGAGATGTAAAAGAAAGCGGCACGAGTATCTCCTCATTCCGTGCACACGATTTATTCAGTGAAACTCTGTTCTACGTAAGGATATCTTATCGATTTTGGCTGTGTCCAATTGGATCTCTGTACCTCCCCCGAAAACGCGATCAATGAAATGTTTATTCAGTATGTGGGAGGCTGAACGGGAATTCATCTGCTCTTGGCTAGTCTTGTTCTTTCTCTTCTTCATTTTTGGTCGAGCATCTCCTCCGACCGTCCAGGTATCCATCCATGTCTCTCCTATACGTCTAGTTGCGAGAAAAGCAAGTGAATCGAGCCCTCCATCAACCGGCACATGTCTCTGTCTCTGTCTCTGTCTCTCTCTCTCGAGCCAATTGGGTTTCGTGGATACTAGAGATTTGATCGATTTTTTCGGCCCCATATGATCAAATGTCTTCCTCTGGTCTTCTCGCCAATAATTAACATTGATGGGAGCCTAATCATGGAGACAATATTTTATGTAATCGTCTTATCATGTTAATAAAATATTATTTTTTTAGAATTTATTTAACATTTTTAATTTTTTATTAAACGATTATGCTATAATTTTTAAGACTGTATCGGTTTGATCATGAACCAGCCATTCATCTTATTCGATTTTCAAAATTAATCTAATTATATTATAAATATGGCCAGCTCTAATTGAATCAACCAATTTTCAATCTGACTAATAGATCAAATTGAACTAATAAAAGATCGATCTATTTAAAATTAAAAAAATAAAAATAAAAATACATTATAACTATCTATTTTATTTTATTAAATTTATATT
>CXYZ01003466.1:1382739-1443454 GCA_900006705.1 Sonneratia caseolaris | reverse complement strand
TTATTATTATACTAATAAATAATATTATTTATTAAATATATATGTAATTAGACTTATAAATCAATTAACTCAAATTTTAATTTAATTCGATTTTAAAAATTATAATTTACAGTCACCCGCGGTAAGATGCCTTCTCCGATCTTGGTATGCAGTTTCTTTGTCATAGAAAAAAAAAATCCCTTAACCCTCCTGAAGTGGGCTGCCCTGCACATCAAGTTAGCTTTGTCACCGCTCCCTATATATGGCCTCGGCCTCCTCCTTCTCCTCCTCTTCCTCCCGCTAGCAAAATCCTTACAACTACTCTACATTGACCTCTTCGTCTCCTCATCTCCAACAACCCTGTCGCCATTCCCAGTTATGTAAGATTTCTCCTCCATTCTCTCTGCTCCACGCGAGCTTCCCACTTTGATTCGATGCCTGCGGATGGATTATTTGCGGCGGTTGGGCCCAAAAATGTTATTCCTTTCTTATCTCCTGTGTCGCCACCTCCTTATCGGACGCTCGAAATTCCCAGATCTGCCTGTAGTTTCAACGAAAGATTTATGTCGACATCGAGCAAATTCAGTGTTTCTGCTGCCCTTTTCCTTTTTTGATATTGCCTGAGCTAAAATTGAGTCCTGTCTGCCTCGCTGTTCTTCTTGCTTCTCTGGATTGGTGTTATGCTCTCGGGATCGAAACATCTTGATAGCAAGATATAACTCTGCGAGGGTGAAAGTTTATTGTCTATTGTTGCTTCAGTCATACGATAAGTAGCATCTGCCTTCTTCGAGAAGTGGGGAAGAAAAAGAGGTTCAATTCGCCTTGGCTTTTTTTATTCTGAATTATGCTTTTGTAGCTTCATGATTGGGATTGATTTGCCTACTATGATTTACATAGTGAAATCAAGAGCTGTGTGAATTCTTCATGGTTGTTCTGTTGTGAAAAGATGGAAAAAAATTTTGTTTGGTTTTCAGCTTGAATTTTATTCTTTTCTTTTCTTATTCTAATATGCTTATTATGATCGTTCTGCTTATTTCAGCTGATTATTTTCACCCACCATGGAAGGAATCATCCTTAGAAGGGTGATACCCTCAGACAACAGTTGCCTTTTCAATGCTGTTGGGTAATGTTTTTAATTTTTGGATATTCATCAGTATCACTGAATATTCGGCAGATTAACTTCAGTCATGAACACATAGAATCACTTCATGTGTGTTTCATTAATTACAGCTATGTCATGGACCATGACAAAACCAAAGCTCCTGAGTTGAGACAGGTTATAATCTAATTACGCTGCATCCTTTATTGTTCTTTGATTATTCGGTCGTCCGCTTTCTTACATATTTGCTTTTTGTGCTGCATTCAGCTATTGCTTTTGTAATTGAGACAATATTCTTGCATATGCTTCATTTATGGGATCATATGCATGCTTTTTTTCTGTAACTCTTAGACTTAGTTGAAAGTCTTAGCACATCTCTGATGTCCTGTCGGTTGTGATTGGATCACCACAAAGCTAACGGTTATCTGAGTACAAACAGATGCTTTTGTTGATAATCTCTTTCTTTCTTTCTTTTTTTTATGGAGCTCGATAACTTCTTGAGTGTATGCCTTTATTGTATTATAAGATTCCCATATCCTTTTCTGCTAAAGGTTATTGCAGCTACTGTGGCAAGTGATCCAGAAAAGTATTCAGATGCATTTCTAGGAAAGACCAACGAAGCGTACTGTGCTTGGATTCTTAACTCAGAGAAATGGGGAGGTCTGTCAACTGTTTCCCATCATGTCTAAGCTTACTACATAATTCATCAGATTTATTATTGAAAATTGATCGGTTGAAGATGTAATTTTTATGCCTCGAAAGGGTACGTTTCCTGGCAGTAGCAGTGTTTTTTATTATTGAAGAAATTTCAAGCAACATGATTTCTGTTGAGTTTGCATTCTCTGATTCATGTAAGAAAAATAACTGCGCTTGCATGCCCTTCTTATCACTGGGAAACATTGGGCTTCCTGAAATCAATTGACTTCCAATCGTCCATTGCATGCATTTATGTCCCTTCTTCCCTTAAGAGAATCACCAGCATCTAATTTAAGGTATTCATAATTAAGTTACCAGAATGTGAAAGCTATTGTATTTTTCCTCTTCAACAGGTGCAATTGAACTTTCAATTCTTGCTGATTACTATGAACGTGAAATTGCAGCTTATGACATCCAAACCAGTAGATGTGATCTGTATGGTCAGGTAAAAATTTTCTCTATTTTCTCTATGACCTGATTCTTTTGTATTGAGATGAGAAATTATTCAAATGCTATCTGCAGGATAGGAAATATGCTGAGAGGGTTATACTGATTTATGATGGGCTTCACTATGATGCTTTAGTGGTATGTAGTTCATTGATCAACTTTATATACTTCCTTGTCATTGTTGGATGGTGTTTGCAGAGCTACTGTCCAATGAGTATTTATCCAATCGCATGTAGAAACGTGGAATATCCTCTCCATAGATTAAGGGGCCAATTAGTTCGTACGGTTTTTGGATTGAATCTTGTCAACAGTTTCCTCCCTTATTCTGCTGTTGTGCAATAATTAATTCGTCCTAGATCAAGCTTTAATTGTATTAACTTACTCTGCAGATGTCTCCCTTTGAGGGGGCTCCGGAGGAGTTCGATCAAACCATATTTTCTGTGGACTATGATAGAACTATCGGGGCAGTAGAGGGCATTGTTCTTAACTTTGTCAGAGACCAGCAAAGGTAGGGCATGCATGACTATGAATAATTTATTGGCTGGTTTCTTGATGTTATAGTCTTGAAATTTATTTTCTAACCACTCCTCCTTACTCGTGCAATTCCTTAGGAAGAGGAGATTCACCGACACTGCCAACTTCACATTGCGTTGTGGTGTATGTCAGATTGGTGTAGTTGGCCAAAAGGTAAAAGTTTCTCTTCGAATATAAATCAACAGAAATTTCATTCTAATTTCAGCTTAGTTTTCTCATTCTAGTCAGGTATTTGATGTTTTTCTCCTTTTTTACTAAATGTTTTCTTCTCTTCTCTTTTCTCTTTCTTTTCTTTTTTTTTAACTTCAGGAAGCTGTGGAACATGCCCAAGCTACCGGGCATGTCAATTTTCAAGAGTACAGATGATGAAGAGATCTCCTTGTGCCAATGATAGATAATTTCGGAATACCCGTTTGAGCTTCTTGCCGATGACGATTGTTGTGTTTGTCCTTTTAATTTGTGATGATGAATCTGCCGATGACGATTGTTGATTTGTACTGCTCGCAATAAATACTTCGACTCGGGTTTGTTTTGGATTCTCTAAGTTTTACTTGAAACAGCAGAACACAAATGTCGTATTGACAAAAATATGCATATAATGATTGCAATCAAGTGATGCCCAGCCTCCAGGTGGTATTGTAACTAACCTGGCAGATTTTTCTTTTCTTCTTCAATGTCTGGTTCGAAAATATAATATGGTCAGATCAGCTTGAGACATTTGCGAACCAGATTCTGGAGAAAAACATCAATTATTGATGTTAGAAGAAGACAGCACCCTGTCCAAATCACTCCCCACTCCAGCCTCCAGAGCGGCTGCTGCCGATCCTTTTCAGCTTCAAGAGGCAGGACCACTTTGTTGGATGGATCTACAAAGAGTCCAGCCAGGCCCGAGTACCGACAATGTCACAAGATCGAGGAGCTTTGTCGCTGCTAATTACATCATCCGAGAGTTGGGCATCCAGATAAAGAGTTAAAACAAACCCTACAATGCTTGGCCACACAGCTATGTGGATGTAGTGCAGAGGAAAGCACGAACTCTTCTCTTCAATGAGACATTGACTGCAATTCCAATTGATTGGCCATTATTCATTCAAATCAAAGCAAAACTTAGATTGTTCACATCGAGCTTGCAGGAATGACATCTCTTCTGCTCGATATTTGATGCTGAATAAGATTCCAAGCATCTAACCATGCCAAGGAACTCGCACAAATTTCAGAGTTTCATATCATCCCTCCCTCCCAACTGATATTCCAGACAGATCAGGGTTTTCACTGATACTCAGAGCGCCACAATTCATTCGATCTCAGCCTTTGTGCCCAATAGCAGTGCAGCAACTTGATATGTTGAACGAGCAGGTGAAGGTGATGGGAAATCTGCAGTAATCCCCAGGTGATATTGACAGAAACAACCAGAGTCTCAACCCATGGTGGCCGCTGCAATCTTAATCATCGATAATCCAAAAACTCAGCATCTATTAATTAAGCCATTCTCTCCTAATTCCTTCATTCTTCTTGTCAAAGATAAGAGCGCGCATGCCCAGATTTTTAGCTGCCTGCCCACTTGCCCTTTCACCTCAGGATAGCAATAGTAAGACCATCACCATAGATGATCAAGCCGAGCCAACTCTTGAATTCCTGTTCTCCCGTTAAATTGTGAGGGCAACGCTCTTAATCCAAATTAGTGAGCGATAGAACGTACATTACCAGCGACTTTTAGTATCTCCCCCATGTTCTTGAGAACCCGCAGTACAATTGTGACAACCTCAGATTCATCATGGTGAAGATGTCTTTCACACAAATTGGAATTAAAGTGGACCATATCAGACTCGTACTAGGTCAAATATATGGAAAGGTTAATTCCGTGGTACAATGGAAAATTGTGATTTCTCCCACAGAAGAACTTAAAGATTTCTAGCAGGATTGCTCACAAAAAAGATTCAAATGTGAGTCAGAAAGGGAATTGAATTGACATATCATAACATCATTTATCATGTAGAGTCATTTCACTTGCTCAGGGTGGTCCTCGACACTATCAGACACGAACTTCCCTGTCTGCACAAAGGCTAGAAATTTTTCGGGAAATCTTCCCCATACCAAAGAGGGTGAAAATTGCTTTCGAGCTTAAAATCATCAACAACCGACTGACCTCTGGAGCAAGTCCAAGAACCCCAGACACAAACAGCATATTATTGACCCTGATAGCCCGGGAGAAAGGGCCCAGGGCTGCTGGAGCTTTGTTGGTTCGAACGGCTTCTTTCGACCCTGAGAATATTTCCGTTTAGCAGGCGGGGAACGTAGAGCAAAGGGAAAAATGAAACATTTTCTACAAGAACATCAACGTGCCCCTTAAGTTCTCTACAACTATCCTTACTAACGAGCAAAGAGCACAGCTGATGTTGCCACACAAATAGCACATTGGAATACAGAATTGATGCAATCAATAAGCTTTCGAGTCTTTTGCCTGAGGGTACTGCTTGAATTGCCATGAAGTGAGTGACTTGATAAAAATGCAGGCTGCTCCTCTGACTAAAATACAAATGTGTGAGCAGCGTATGTGATTTCTATGTCATTCTTCCACCAGAACGCACACTTAACCATCACTAACTTGTGAAGCCCTGAAAGTTCACTGACCTTCAGGTTAAAATATGCCCCGTAACACCATTTTATTATAAGGGTATAGAGTATCAACCCAGCATATAGAACGAGAAACACCCGAAGTTCCCAACTTTTGCCAAAAATAATTGCAAAAGCACAAGAAAAGTGCGAGATACGAGCTCACTCACGCGCTTCGGAGGAGACTCTCAAGCAAGCATATTGCACATTCGATCGGCTCGACCGGCACAGACTCGTGCAGGCAGAGCCAAAGCCCGCCGCCAGCAGAGACCGGGGACGCGGTGCGACGCTCACTTCCTTCACGCCGGCACGTTGAAGGCACCCGCGGCAAGCCACGCCATTGACATTCTTGTCCGTACCTCTGCCTCCACGCGGCCGCTTGCTTCCAAGGCTTACTGTAACGGTTTGCCCCCACGATCACAATCAGCGGGTAACAAGTGGAAATGGTCATATCAACACTTCCATGGGAAAAAAATTTTGAATTAGCAAAATTTGCCATAGTTTTGGGTATTTATGGAGAAATCAAATCAGGCAAAAAAAATGAAGATTAGGGAGAAGTATAACCTTTTTAGAGAGCGATAATTCTTCCTCTTCAGTACGGAGTGAGTGTTTTGGATTTGATATTTTACCATCTAAATTCTTTCCCATGAAAATGGCTGATTCGATCAGCTCTCGTACATTTGATGTCGCATCTCCATGACGCACAAGACTTTACCGGTATATGAATATGATACTGCTAAGTCCGTGTTTGGGTATCCGCAAGAGAAGAAATGGCCCTTTTTAAGTTGCTCCCTGTTGATTCAATTACTTCAATCTGACCCCCACGTTTTGGTATCCATCTCAATGCTGCCTACTTCTCTGAAGTGTACTTTGATGGGTTATAAGATTCGGTAAGTGATAAGTACTTTGGAATGATTCACCGGTTCTGGAACTCCTGAGCCAGTTTGAGGACCTTCGTCCTCCTCCGAGCAGGCTAAGTAGGATGTCCCGAGCTTCGGCGGAAAATCTGCATGGAAGTCAACTCGATGTTGATAAACCCAGATCGACCCTTCAATACTTAAGCCAACAGAGACATTGAGAGGGAAGAAGGAAGAGTTTGATGATACAAAGACTGGTCGGAGGATTTCATATTCTTGGTTCCCAAAGGGCTTGAGGTATACATGAAGCTTGAACACCGTTAACTTGAGAACTCAAGCCCACCAAATTGCATGAAGTTACATGTTACATATGGTCCTCACCAATCAATTACATGTATCTGGGGTTTTCACAGCAAGCTGGCTAGTAGTATACAGTTCATGAACTTCCGATGTGCTTAGTGGCTGGATGTCCTATAGTGATTATAACTCTTGGTACAATAAACTACTACACAATGAACATATACATTTGGGTGTCCTGTAATTATCTGAACGGCTCAGTAATCCACAAAATCTTCGTAGTCATCGAAAATGTTGTCCCTGCAAATGGGACAGGAACCCTTTCTGATTAGCCATGCATCCAAGCAATCCATGTGGAAGAAGTGCCCGCATTTCGGAAGTCTTCTCGTCGTCTCTCCTTCCTCAAAGACCTGACAAACGAGCGAGCAATCAGGAGAGAAGAAAAAGCTTTAATCATCATATATTGAATTTTCACAGATAAGCTGTAAGAAGCTCCTCTAAGCGTGGCAGTGTGATCAGCAAGCACAGATATATAGAATAGATGCAGCATTTCTTCAAGTGCCGTTGTTATGTATTGGTTACTCCGGATGTTTTCTTGGAAACCCACACGGAATGGAGCATGTTTTCAGTCATTCACCTGCAAGCAGATTGAGCAGCAAGCTCCATCAGTGACCGTGCTGCTCGACCTGAAGCTGCGTAGAGGAATCATCCGAATGCAGTTTTCGGACAATCCTCTATCCTCTGTTGTGTCATATATGTCTGAGATTTCCTGGTAAGCCGTCTCAATGTTGCTCACCTGCAGGTTTCATGAAACCTTCATTTAGAGCTTCAACGCTTACAGTGAGACGAAAGCCTTGGAGCGATCGAATTCACTCACCTGCCATTGGTAGGCCTTCAGCACTGCAGGCCCCACCCACTCCATGAAAACCTTCCCCTCGAATACACTACTCAGGAGGGCAACCTGTCCCAACAAAAAAGTGTAAAATGAATCGCATCTCAAGCTGAAAAATTTTTCTTGCTTGATCTAAGATGCAATCACAGCACGTTTCCTGTACATGGATCGGGTTTTGAAGATAATGGTGACAGTAATGTGTTTCGGGTCGCCATTGGGGTACAATTATCAAGATTCAAGATAGTTTCACATTTATGAGGAGAGGAACTTGGATAGCTACATCCAAGTTTCAATTAATGTGGTGCGGTGAAGAAGGGCACGGGTGCAGAGTGTAGATCAATCTGTCCCGTTTCCGAAAGTCCGAATCTGCAACAATATTCAAAGGATTGGCTTCATATATATGTAGTTTACCTTCGATAGTGACTCTCCATCGAACTTGAGTTCAAGCAGCTGAACCGCAGTGATGGCTCCTGTCACTGCACCAATCCCGGCCCCTCTTACAAACCCCGTCTCCGTGGTCTGCCCCTTCAATGCCCCTATTATTGTTCCCACCAACGCCCCTCCTGAAAAATATCCAAAATAAAAGCGAGATAAAACTGTCAGTACAATGGTAGGTCAGTGCTCTAAACTCGATTTCTCTAACCCTATTTACATCATCATTTAGCTTCCATTTTTGTGGTCGGTTTTGCTCTCTTCCTAGTGCTGCTAGCTTGATGGTAAAAGCTGAGAATTCCGTCGACCTTTGAGTTGGACGTGGATATGAAGAAGCAGGAAAATGTTCTCTCTTTTCCCAAGCGGAATCTTGAACCGACATTGACAGGCGTTGGATTTCGATTCTTGTTAGTGGTTCTCTCACCTTTTCATTCCCCTTTTCCTTCTATAAGTTAATTCTAGACTCGCGGAACGTTTTTGAAATCAGAAAGTGATATAAGAGAATGAGAATTGGGAAGACGAGGAGGATTACAAACCTAGAGCAAGAATGCAGGTGAAAGCAGCAGATAGAGCCTTCCTCACCACTGCAGAGAGGAGAGGCAACACCCACGGAGGACAAGCATCTCTGAGCTTCGATGCTGCCGCCATTATTGCACCAGAAAACCACTTCCTCATTGTCAGTCTGTCTCAGGCACACCTAGAGAGCCAATGGCACCGTGAACAAGTACAGTAGCTTATGCTGTCTAACACTCTGCGAAATCGTTGTAACTGTATGCATAAGAAGACGAGAAAAAAAAGGGGGGGATGAAGAGAGAGTGAGAAGTTCTGCCTTGGGAATGTGCTGTGATGATGACAAATGTGATTGATCTTAGGGCCTTTATAGGGAAAAAAAGGGTTTTACACTATGCACTTTTTCGGGTCCATTTATTGCTTTATGAAGGACGGTCTTCTCATTTTACAACTTGCTCTGGGGATGAGGTCGTCGTCGTCGCCGTTGACAACCTGACACTACTCATATAATAATAATTTTCTAAAATCGAACTAACTGTGTCGGAACCCAATATCGGTTGTATTGCATTTGTTCATGTCTAAAGATGGATCAAGGCTAGGAACGGTGGCACAAGGCGGATGAAAATTCGTCGGTCACGGCCGACTCAGAAGAAATCTAGAGGCAGCATCTCACGTTGAGCCTGGTACGGATTTAACCAATGAATCGCGACAAAACTACTTGATCAGAGTGATCCGATATTGTCGATTACTGCACTTAGACGACGAGTGTACGATCCAGTAGAGATTTATGATACAGTGCAACATGTTTTTAAGAGTGAGAGCGATATGGCAAGGACCAAGGGGGGCCCTGAGCGAGGCAATTTGTGCATGTATTCCACCCAATTACCACGCACGTAGATGCAAATGGTATGAATATGCGTATACAAGCTGGATCTCATGAGATACGTCTAAATGCACTCATCGATTTTATTTTCTCCATCATGATCCAATCTAGCAGCACCCAAGTTGGCGTATTTATTTCCTGTGGAATTTAATGTAAATAATTTATTTGAAGGGAAAAGCAAAAAAAAAAGGGGGGGATATGCATCACACCCCCACTTGATACATCCAAACCCGGATCAAGCTCGGACCGTTCCTAATCCGGCTCGTAACCGTTCTTATTAGGTTAAAGGCAATTACGTGCCAATTCATAAATATTGACCCGTTAAACCGTAACCAGTTCGGACTGTCACCCTATTGAACCGACCCAAAACAGTTGAAAACCGGCTCAGGCCACCAAAAATCGTATAAATCAATGGTTAGATTTTGTTAAGTCAATTTTAAATTAAAAAATTAAAAAGATAGACTATTTATAGCTAAACTAATCCATTTATAAATAGTTTCGAATCGACTCATATTCACCTAAACTATGACCTGTAAATAGACGGAATCGTAATATGATCTAACAATTCTAGACCTATTGTGAACCGGTTCGGACCGCACTTTTAATAGTAATACCACCGAACACTCCCTGCACCCCACCCCACCACCATCCCCCATCCCCCAACCCCCGCCCCGCAATCAATATGCTGAAAATAGAATTTCGTAATTGCTTAATGAAGAAAAAATAGACTTTTTTTTTTTTAGGGTTTTGTGTAATAATATTATATTTAACATAATAATTCAAATATTATAAGTTTGATTTTTACTATAAAAGTTTTTGTATTCCTTTATTCTATTTTTTTTTCTCCTATCCCAGAGGCACATTTTTTATGTCCTTGTCCCTCATGTAGTTGATTTTTGGGCAATATAATTATCCATCTTTATTACTTTGCGATTTAACATATGAAAATCCAATGGTCTGACTAATTCAACCGTGAAGCCGTCTGGAGAATCAATTAAGGCATAAAATTATCTCGAGGGTAAATCATCTTTGTCTATAATGTCCAGATTCGAGATATCTTGCTTTACGAGTTAAATTATCTGCACGATCGCCAATCCATGAGCATAGAAAATAATGTGGTTACGTCCTCGACCAGATTCCTGATTTTCCATGGACGACTGGAAGGCCTAGGAGATTTTCCCAAGTGAAAAAGCATCGAATTGAATCCAAATTCGTTTTCATCCCTCCTCTTTTTTTTTTCCCAGGCCATGCCGAGCTGGAGCTAGCTAGTGGCAAGGCACGAGCTTCGACAACCCGGGGACGAGGAGCCGACGATGGAAAACCATGTCAATAAAATCGAATAAGATGAAGATGTGTCGGACTGATTGTTTCGGTTATATTCCCATCTTTGTTAATTGCTCTTCAGCCCACGTAGAGCAACATGGCACCGGCAAAGTTCCTTTCATCACCACTTGCGGAGCTACCAATTGATTAACTGGCCGGAGACCGGGCTGAGAGTGATGTTGGGACGCTTGAGCACCAGACGATCGAACTGTACAGCTCGGCCTGAATCAGATACCTGTAAGTCACAACTGATTGTGGATCCCCAATACCTGTGGCCGAACATTATATGTGGCTAAATCAAACACTAATTAGACGTGGTGAGGGGAAAGCTCCTAATTAATTAAGCCCGGGCATGTAGGCAGTCTGGCTACAGGCTAAGCGAGGATAAGTCAGCTCGTAACAGAGATAAATGTATCCACTGAGCAAAAGCTCTTGCTGCCGGTTGGTCGGTCAACGAGTTAGGGTTTTTCGAGCCATCTTCTCCCCTAGAATAGTTTTTTTTATTTGAATATTACAAATTAAGAAAAATAATAAGTACTAGAGTTTTATCTTATTAGTAAAATAACTCGGTTTGAACATAAAACAGCAGAAATTCAATGAATTTTTTTTTTTCAATATCAAATGATGCAGACATGTGCCGTGGAAACTAATTTGTGCTCTATCTTTGTCCTAAATCTCAAGACCCACGTAAGTGAATAACCATAGATTAATGAAGGTTGGATGGGGTCGTAAAGATGAAGATTCGCCAAAGACAATGTGTAGAAAGAATCATGTGATGATGATGATGATGATGATGATGATGATATGTAAGTTCTTCGATTGCTGATTGCTCTTCCATGGATTTATGGGCGATGTCGACCAAATTGACCGATAGCCAGCTTACTAATCGATCAACAGGTGGCGCAAGCAGAAACCTTCGAGGTCAAATGTTAGTTAGCTAGTGCAAGCTTATCGAGCAAGGCAATATACTGAATCACATAGAAACTTTTCTTTTCTCCCTTAATAAACTGAGGGGGGCTCCGTGGATTGAGGCGGAGAGGAGAGGAGACGAGAGGAGAGGCTGGCTACACAACTTAAGAGAGCACAAAACCAGGGGCTGAGGCGAACGGTGGATTGGAACTTCTGTGGGCTGAGAGAACGCTGTGAGGTGTTTCTCCGAATTCGGATGTGTTCTAATAAAGGAAGAGACATCGACAGGGACAGCTGTTGAAGTTCCCCACATTACAATTTCTCTTTATCCTACACTCATATCTTGATTTCATGAGCAGAAAAAAAAATACTAATTTATATCCGGGTTTAACTCGAGTTTAGATGAACCGGGAATGTGTTTGGGTTATATTTGATCGCATTAATGGCATGAGCTGAGCCCTCTCCCATCTTTTTCCCCCTTGTCATTGGCCTTATCTGGCTCGTGGAATCGTGTTGCCCCATTCGGGCATGCCTTCTGCTTCATCTGGCGAGGATTGTGGCAGTTTTCCCGTCGTGAGGATTCATAAAAGGGGGAAATTCACATTAAATACACGCCTAAACAATAATACACTCATTTCAAAAATATCTCGATCGTGGCTCATAGACGGGTACACCTTACTTTGTCTGCTGAGAGAATGTAAGAGAATAGGATGGGTTTTTCAGTGAGAAGATTTCTTGCTAACTAGCTCGCTCTTATCCGTCGAAGTTATCGATCCCAGAAACGAGTACATGAACCACTCGGAGGTGTGTCAAGTCAAAGGATATATGACCGTCGGTGCTGGGAATCGACGCACCAGAAAGAAGTGGAGATGTGCCGCCGCGCATGAAACAGTGACCCCATGAACTAACCCGCTCGGTGTCGGGGGAGCCCTGCCATGACACAGCTTCCCACACGACGACAAAAGAAGAAGTTGAAGATACATGATAAAATAAATGGACACTTGGCTCCATGACTGGTTGACAGGACAATTTTCTAGGCAGCACGAGAGAATGGGGGCTGCTCAATCTGCAACGTTTCCACTTTCAGTTCTCTTCGCAATTTAGTAGTATTGAATATTAACCTCTTAAGGGTGAACGTACGCATCCATCTCTTATATTCGACACGGTCAATACATTGATTCATACTGAGTTTTCGTAATCTCATTAACGACCTGACATCCAATCATTTACTGTCATTATAAACTCATTTTAGTTCATAAGTAAGTGAAATAACCCTTACTTTTTTTTTTTTCTAATAGCATCTGACATGTCTAAGTAGTATAAGAGCAATCACATGTAATACCCTTTCTTTTTTCAAAATTTTCAGGAGTCACAACTTGAGATGTGTACAAATGAAAATCTATATATATATATATATATATATATATATATATATACACCACTTGATTTATAATAAACTCCAAATTATGTGGGCAAAAAAGTTCCAAGTTACGATGGTTCGGTCTCGTCCCATATCATGTACAATTAATGCGTAGCCGTTCTGGATGATCATGTAGTTTGTGGAGAGGGAGAGAGGGAGAGAGAGAGAGAGAGAAGATTTGTCGAGAGACTAGATACTCGCCCGCTTTCTCTGGGTCATAAAATGTGGACTTTCATTAATCAGTATACATCGGTTCGAATCTACAATATCGAGCAGTGGATAAGATCATGGGCTTCAGGCCCATTTCTGAATACCGGGCCTCTCTCTGCAAGGGCCGGCTATAGCAGCATCTTGGGCTTCAGGCCCATTACTTGAGATCGGTTATTTACGGGCCTCCGTAGGCCCAATGGCGATCGAAGTGTACACTCTCTACTTTTAGCACTCGGCCTTTTTGATAAGTTATCTCTAATAATTTATTTATTTATTTATTGTTTGTATTTTCATGTTGAAAAACAATAAATAAAAAAAAGGAAAAGGTAACACGGTAAGCGATGAAATGTGGGCAATGGGAATGGGGGTGGGAAACCGCGTAGCCGGTCGACGTCAATTCGGAGTACCCGGCCAACCCCTCCACCTTTTTCTCTCTCCTTTTTTTTAATTATTTATTACCTATTAATCTTATCCTACATTCTGAAATCCATAATTATTTAAACTGTTATCCCAACTTATTATTATATATCATCCATTTATCAATAAACTAATTTATTATAAATAATAGCTTTCCACCCTCTTCGGTCCCACTGGGTATGTACCATGCAAACGCGCTTGCGTTCATCCAAAGCCTCCGGTGGTGATCGAAATTTCTACGCCTAAAGCTCGGCCTCGAAGGTGCACGATCGCGAGCATCCAGATCTTGTCCGACGATTCCTTACTTTCACGATACGAACTTTATCTTGGGGGGTCGTGACAAGAATCGGGATTCCGTTCATCGTGTGCCCCGTTCGATATTTTCTTCATTTCTTCTTTCTTCACTTAGTTTTTGCGCGTGTGGTGGCTGGCCGATCAACCTATCCTACTCGAGAATGGCGGTTGGGGGCCCCGTGACCTGTCATATGTTCGTCCCAGAATCCTAACCATAATATAAATGCTTCCAAAAAATAATTAGAAAAAAAAAGGAACAAAAAGGCGACAAGGCTTGGCTGTTAAGACTCCTGCGCACGTTCGTCACTTGAGTCATTTTAACCCCATTGCATATTATTTAATATTTTTAAAATTAAATTAATCATAATCAATTTAAATTTAAATCAAAATTTAGTATTTATTTATTTATCAATAGAATATGGATATAAAACTTAATTAAAAAAAAAAAAAAAGAGACGGTCAAATTATTTGAATGGTAAGATTTATTCTTTTGCCACAATTATCTGCATGATTGGGGTGGCTGACTTGGATCTATTAGCCATAATTATATCTCAGGGAGAGATTTCAAGAACCCCCAAGTGGATTGTATTCATGAGTAAATAGTGGTTATTAATTAATTACTCTGATGATGTGGTTGGAGGGATTGCTAAATCCCCAAGATCGACCTCAGGATAGCCTTCTCATTTTTCCCACCCTCACCTAAATCCTATCCTATTATTTCACCCTAAAAAAAGGGAAATAAACTAAATATCACCATTTTTCTATTAAATAATTATTTATTACCTATCTTAATATTCAATAAAAAAATCATTAGCAAATTAGTCGTTACAAAAAAAATTTTAATAAAAGCAATGATATATAATTCATTAATTTATATTTAAATTAAATTTATGGATTTCTTCCATTGATTCGTGCATCGCCAAAACTAAGGGATCCTTTTTTTCACGTGAATTTTTAAAGGCAAGCATTTAATGGTGAACAGTGCTTCTAGAAATGGTCAGCATTTCAACTCGCCCCAGCAGTTGACCAAGTTCTTGCGTAGTTCCCTTTGTCAGGCTGTCCTGAGAAGGCTTCCTGCTGTCTTTGGGAGCACTTTCCTTGACATTTCGCAATTCACAAGCTCCGCCATCTCCTTCACAGATGCACCCCCCACAACAAAGATCTCATCTCATTAATACAATTATCATCAGCATCTGTCAGTTTCATCTGCAAATCCGTTCTTCTGCCCTTTGATTCTCTCCGTCTCTCCTCCCTCTAGACAGTACTGTCAATTCTTCAACTGGATCTTCGCATTGTCTCGCACAATTCTCCTTGTTATCAGTCGTCAAGCCTGAGACTTTGAGCAAGAACAAGAGATGGGTGGGTGTTTTAGCAAGAAGAAAGCTCCCGCCTCGGGCTACAATGGCTATAGATCTGCACCGGGAGTGGCAGTAGGAGTAGGAGGAGGAGGAGGTGGTGGTGGTGGAGCCGACTACTACAATAATTACCAGAGATCCCACGAACCAACTGTGCCCAAACGTCCATCTCCATCAACAACTCAGCAGCCCCAACACATACCTCAAAGGCCCCAAGCTATCCCTTCCCCAGTTACCCCAAAACCAGTCCAGAGGGCTGACCCAAACACAATCTTAGGGAAGACATTTGAGGATGTGAGATCGCACTATTCGCTGGGCAAGGAACTGGGCAGGGGCCAATTTGGAGTGACCCACCTCTGCACAGAGATCTCCACAGGGAAGCCTTACGCCTGCAAGTCAATCTCAAAGAGGAAGCTTGTAACCAAGAATGATAAGGAAGACATAAAGAAAGAGATTCAGATTATGCAGCACTTGAGTGGGCAACCCAATATAGTTGAGTTCAGGGGGGCTTACGAGGATAGGCAATCCGTCCATTTGGTCATGGAGCTCTGTGCTGGTGGGGAGCTCTTTGATAGGATCATTGCGAAGGGACATTACAGTGAGCGAGCAGCAGCCAATATTTGCAGGGCAATTGTGAATGTTGTCCATGCTTGTCATTTCATGGGAGTGATGCATAGAGATCTTAAGCCCGAGAATTTCTTGCTGTCTAGTAAGGATGAGAATGCTGTCCTCAAGGCTACTGACTTTGGGCTGTCTGTTTTCATCGAGGAAGGTAAAATGAGATTCTCTCAACAAGTTGGCCCTTATCTCTTTTTTTATGACCCGACTGTGGACTTTCTTGGATGTTTGCCATTTGCACAAGCTTGTTGTGGCAGTTGTCTTACAAATCCTTGAGATATGCTTGGTCAATTGAGGTTATATTAGTGCATGCTCGTGAAAATGAAATGGACTGAGAGTCAAATTTTATGATGATTATTCATTTCAATATTGGTATTAAGAACGGTTCATTTGCATTTAGGAAGAACAAATGATAGAATTGTCTGTTAATTTAAAAAGTCTCAGTGTTTACCATTGCGGGCGACATGTCCCTCATTTTCATATTTCTGTTTTAAAGATTGCTATCTGAGTTTCCCTGTGCTGTTTCTACACAATGTGCAAATGTCATCCTCTTCTTGGTTGAATTTGAACGAGGGATCAGAGAGCTATGTTTCTCTGTCATTTGTTTGTTTGACACGTATTATCTTCATTCTCTATCTCTGAATTCATCACAGGAAAGGTGTACCGAGATATTGTTGGGAGTGCTTACTATGTTGCCCCTGAGGTTTTACGTCGCAATTATGGGAAGGAGGTAGACATTTGGAGTGCAGGAGTGATATTATACATTCTTCTAAGTGGAGTTCCTCCATTCTGGGCTGGTAATATCTTGATCCGTCTCTTGTTCTGCTTGACTCACTGGATTGTATGTAGATAATGTGGTGACTGTACAAGGGTCATACATATCCAAAATGTTTTTGTCTTTCACTTGGATGTTGAATTATTTGAACTGTCCTTCAACTATTCCGACACTGGAGAAAGGGTTGGTGATGATATTTGTGAATAAATTGCAGAAACCGAGAAGGGGATATTTGATGCTATACTACAGGGGGACATTGACTTTGAGAGTGAGCCATGGCCAAAGATATCACGCAGTGCCAAGGACCTTGTCAAGAAGATGCTGACCAAGGACCCCAAAAAACGAATTACTTCTTCTCAGGTTTTAGGTGGTGTTTCTCATCGCTTTTAGCTTTTTGTTCTGATTGATTTTCATAGAAAAATGTTCTAACACCCAAAGTAGACCATTCATATTGTCCAAGATCTCAGTTGTTACAGTCACGCAAAACATAGCTACTCATATATTCTTCCGTATGCCATTGACCTGTTCCTCACAAACTGAATTTTAAGAGAATTGGTTGCAGCAAATTTGGGTCAAATGAACAATAATCTCTCTCTATTATAGCTTGTTTATAGTTAACTTGTTTTTGCTTCTTTATCAATTGAACATTACATTTAAATGCAGAGCACCCATGGATTAAGGAAGGCGGCAATGCTTCAGATAAGCCCATCGACAGTGCGGTCCTCTCAAGGATGAAACAGTTCCGAGCAATGAACAAACTAAAGAAGCTTGCGCTGAAGGTAAACTCCCAAATTAAAGCTTTATAGCAAGTAATGTTGGTCCTATGTTATGGAGAAGAAACTGGAATTAATTGTGAAAATTCCTAACTGTAGGTTATTGCCGAAAATTTCTCGGAAGAAGACATTCAAGGACTGAAGGCAATGTTTGCAAACATGGATACAGACAAGAGTGGAACAATCACGTATGAGGAGCTGAAGACAGGATTGGCTCGGCTTGGTTCGAAGCTCACAGAGGCTGAAGTCAGGCAACTCATGGATGCTGTAAGGATAAAAATCCTGATGAATTTCAGTCACTTCTTTGAAACCTGTCTTCTCTTTTTCGACAATTAAATGTACTTCCTAACTCTCACACCAGGCTGATGTTGATGGGAATGGAACTATCGACTACATTGAGTTCATAACTGCTACAATGCACAGGCATAAGCTAGAAAGAGACGAGCATCTCTACAAAGCCTTCCAGCACTTTGACAAGGATAATAGCGGGTAAGCTATTTCTTCCTACCTTCAATCTAGTGCTCTCTTGTTTCCCTCTCATTAATATGATAACGTCCTTGTCCATTGATTTTGGAGCTTTTGACCTGCTTCACTGTTGCATTTCTGTTGAAAATAGCATAACTTTTGCCAAAAGATAGTTTTACGGTACTCCTTCGGTAGTGATTCTCTGAAACTTGTTGCTAACCCTGCAAACCTCACCATGTGAAGCTAGGTCAGTACTTACCATTGTTAAATCATTATGGTCTTTGCAGATTTATCACAACAGATGAAATAGAGATGGCGATGAGAGAGTACCAGATGGGGGATGAAGCCACCATTAAGGAGATAATAGCTGAAGTTGACACGGATAATGTAAGTGCATCCTGGCTTTTCTGACCTGAAAACTTGAGACTATGAACATGCTCACGTTTTGTCGCATTTTGCAGGACGGTAAGATCAACTATGACGAGTTTTGTGCCATGATGAGAAGTGGGAACCAGCAACAAGGGAAGCTCTTCTGAAGAGAGCAACTTTATTACAACGTAGGTTTCCTCTCACCAGCAAATTCCTGCTGAAAGGAATTGTAAACTAGCCTTCTAGTTGAAGTATGTCCAATAACTTAGCTCCATAAACTTGGCGCACAGCTAGATCTGAACTTCTTGTTCCTTTCCTTTTCATTTCCCCACACCCACCCCCCCGCCCCCCCGGAGTACACGAATGGGAGTTTGGTGAGAAGGGAGTTTATTTTCACGTTTGTATCTTACCGCAATGAAGATGTGGGTAGATTTTTCTGAGTTATGATTACAAGCAATTCTTATGAACCTTATTTTTCCCTCTTGTATAGTCATGGCTGATTGACTGGAATTCCGTGGCCAAGTTCTGGTCAGTGGAGATCATCCAGATACAGAGAAGCAAAAGGATTGCAACTTCACTGAACGGATGGATTAGTCATCTTGATGTTGTCGGTCTTCCTTCTAGCCTGTATGTCAAGTGTTCAGTGAGGAAACGAGCCAGGGAATGAACGGTTGCTGTGAATAAATATTTTCACCAGTGTAGAAGGTTGAGGGTCCGTTATACATTATATACCCAGCTGTCCAGTTCCTTGAATGATGTATACGTTGCCCAGATGTTTGTGCATCTGTCTGCCCCTTCAGGGGTTGTCTGAATTGCCATCAAATCCGAAAGTCTGGTAACTCATGTATTTTGGACATGTGTGCTGGAAGAGGTCTTCAGGCCGAAAGTTTTTCATCCTTCAAAGTAGCATGAACTCTCAGTTTCAGCCTGGTTCAGAAGGGAGTGCAACTCGACCACATCGGCCTCCCAGGCCACTTGCGACGCAAGGGCACGAAATAAACAGAACAAGAAAGATGCAAACATGTTCACATTTCTATCGCAAAAGTAGTAATAACCCACAATGGAGATCAAGTCGCCATCAAAGAGATCATAGCTAGAAGAATGGTAGATCACCTGGCGGCTTTGTCCATGCATAGTCTTCTACCGAATTGCATGTTCTGTGGCATTTACAGGTCTAGAAGGACAAGTCTCAAGGATAATCAAAGGAGTAGTGGAGGCTACGCTAGAGCACTAGCATGCCCTCTCCGAGGTCACAATCAAATGCAGATTTAATGCAGCGGGCGGAAGAGAGACGACCATGTTGCTCGCAAATCAGTAGGTATCATTCCAGTTTCACAACTCATTCCAGTTCCACGAACTTCCTTAAAGAAACAATAGTAGAAAAGAAAAGAAAGACCACAACTCTTGAGGCTTCCGACTCCGGCAAGTCTCATACCACAACCAACCAAATTATTTGGGCACTACAACGCCTAGAACACGCGAACTATAACACTGATAAGACACCGCTTCTCAGAAACCGTGAATCTTGATCTGCTCCTTCTTCACGAGCCGTGCTTTGACCAGGAAGTGCGACACATTCTTCCTCTGATCGCCTTGGAGCTGAATGATCTTCCCCAGCTCCTTGTCCTGCACAACATTCCCGTTGCAACAGAACTCCTTCTTCAGATCCTTTAGGATCTTCTCGTAGCTGTACTCCTTCTTCAGCCCCTGCACCGTGGTCAGGCTCTTCTTTCCATTCCGTTGCTGGATTCGAATATGAACATACTCCTTAGCCCCAGGGGCACCCGATTCTTTGGCTTCAGCAAACGGATCGAAAGAAGAGGGGAGCCCAAAATCTAATTCAACCATGAAAATTTTCTGTCCGGAACTGGCTTTTATCTGCAGAATCAGAGCCAGAGTTAGAAACCACTTCCATAGTTATGATCCTAGATAGGATAACACCGACGATATCAGCACCAAACAGGCAGGAGTAAAAAAAAGCCACCAATTGAAAATATAACCCCTCAAGTCAACACCAAAAGAAATAACTCAAATAATAGAAAGATGCGATCTTTCGAGAGCAGAACCATAAGAAACAAGGGATTCCACGAAGCACAGCAACAGTAGGTCACACCCACTATCCAAGGCTCTACGTCTATAAGGACGATCGCATGGCGCGTCAGCAAACAACGCATGAACCACACATAAGACGCAGGAGAACAATTATCCTCCGATCCCGGACCAAAATCAAACCTTGACTTACAGCCTAGAGACATACAGAGAATCTAACTGGATCAAAGAGAACAGGATGAAGCTATTGACCGGTCGACGAGATCATACCAGAGAACGAGTACTACTTCTCCCTCTCTTTCCCTTCGCTCGACTTCCAAGTACTCTGTATGTGAATGAAAGAAAAGCAGCCCGCGCGCCGCAAATATATAGGCCTCTAAGGCGGTTCATTATTAGCCACAAAAGATAACCCCAGGCTAGAAGGAAAGGCAAGCCCGGGTAAAGTGGTCATTAGCACACGTGGATGGTGCAGATTGATTCTATCTGCATCTCGACGGTGAAGGTCCATCTACGATTACCGAATAGATTCCACGCTGGCGTCTGAGCTGGGATGCATGGTCTTCACAAGGAAGGATCCAGAGATACGGCGGCGGAGGCCGGTCGGTTCATCCGAATCCAATTGGATTGGCTTTGATGACTTTTCATTCCCTGCCAGAGTTTTCCTCTAATTCAAATTGTTCGCTGTATTTGTAGAGTTTGTTTCAATTTCGTCCTCTTGGTTTTCCTTTTCCCAATATTGGTGCAAAAGAAAGAATTTCCACCAGGAGAACTCTCTCTCTCTCTCTCTCTCTCTCTCTCTCAAAGCGATAAAACCGTATCTCTCTGCGGGAGCCAGTGTTTTGATGGAAAAAGGCAAATCAAACGTGGCGTCTGCTGCTGATTCGCTTCAGAACCTGAAGCTGAGCTCCGTTTCCATCTCCCGACCTGACCCTAGCTCCGCCAGAATCACCACCACGCCTCGATCTAAAGGTACCGACCTTTTCTGCTTCTGCCCCTCGCCATGTATCCACGTTCGGCCGTCTATTTAATCAATTGGCCGGTTCTTGTTGATATAGGCATGCAGGCACGCCGTTGTTCCGTCGAATCAAGTAGTCTGCCGATTTTGATATCACATTGACTGCGTTATGTCTACATGGTTTTGTCGATCGATGTATCTGGTGCATTGAATTTATTTCATTGCGTTGCTCAAAATGGTTTATCTTATATTAATCTGTTATAATGTTCAAATGACAGGAGTGCGTGCTAAGAGAACCAAACCTCCGAGTTTAGTCAGCCTGTGCCTTGTGGTTATTGGCAAACACTTTGAAGACATCGTGTCAGATTTAGGGGCAATCGCCACCTGTTTCCCTGCTGATGTCAAGGTTCACTGAATCTCTCTGAGAAGTTGTATCACTTGCTTTTTCTGTTCTCCGGTTTCGATAAAGACTCATTTTTGTGGTCAATTAGGTGCCTTTCTTTTTGGTTTAGGTGTTAGAGCCTTTCCTTTGCCTTTGCTTGTCTCTTGGACATGATGCATGAATTTCCTCCACAGACTATGACAATTAACTAGAAGAGTATGCTCACCTCGTATGCTGATAAGTGTGTTATCGTACTTTTGTAATGTAACATATTCGTAGGTATGAGAGCCAGGTCCCGTTGACATTTATACATGGTCGCTTTTGTCTCAGATGGCGATGGCAGCAATAGCCAGGAGAAGAAGGCTGTTAGATGATAACGCCATTCTGTCGTTGGTGGATAGTTCATGTGAGATTCTTGACCTTTCTGGTTCAGATGTATCTGACACTGGCTTAAAGGAGTTGGCCAGGAGATGCAGATCTCTTAGAGCAGTTGATATAAGGTATTTGAGCTTCAAATATGTTAATTTTTACCTTATCAGTGAATTATTATGATTTTGATAAATTACGATTTTTGATAGCGGAACTTTAATCTTATAAATGTATTTTCCTATTGAAATTTCTAAACATATTCCAAATAGATGACATGATTTTAATTTCTCCAGCCGATGTGAAAAGATCACAGTGGCTGGTGTATCTGAACTTGTGCAGCAGTGCCACTCATTGGAAACGCTGAGATGTGGGTAAGTTTTCTCGTAACTTCTTGAAGTCTTGTGTAACATGCTGTCTCTATGGTGGTGTAAGATTCTCCAGTTTATTGTACTAGGTTTTTGGATATTATTGAATAAGACTTACAATAAATGCAACATAAAAATTTGTTTATTACAGACCTACAGCAACAAATTATTCAAGAAAGCAACTTGTAGTTTAGGTGGGTGGTAAGCATATGGGGAAGCTGGTGGATTTTTATTACATTACTTGTCGCTTATAATCTGATAAGAAAATTTTGATGGCCCATTTCGTTATATGAGACCATATATCCAGCAAGTTGGGGCAGTTGGTCAATTGGAGCTAATAAATGCTTTTATAGATTCTTATTATTCAAGCGATCCTATCTGTATCTTGGGTGTTGACCAGGGGAAAGCCCCTCATATAACAGGCTATGAATGCAAGTTGATGTTGCAGAGGATGCCCGAGGAGTGACTACACTGCACGCAGTTGCTTGAGCATATTGAAACCGAATCTTAACGATGCCGCTGGGGAATCATGGGAGGAACTCGACGCCATGGAAATTGTCCATGGTGCACAGTCATTAAATTGGCTTGTATGGGTATGAATATATTCTTTTTTTTTTTGTTCGTCACCTTGCATTTTGGTGCCAGAAGGTTTTTTTTTTCTAATTCTGTTAAAAAAGAAATACTAAAATTCTTTATGGAGGAGATTTTTCATTTAGTAATATAAGATGATTTCTGCACTGACCAGAAATATTTTAAATTACGAAATCTATGAGGGAGAGATTATGGTTTATGCATAGACCTAGAATTTGGTGACTTGAGGAAAATCTACCGGAAGATAATTTTTGAAGCACTCAAAGTGGAGAAGATTTATGTTGCCTTCTGGTTATGCAAAATCTACACGTCTAAGTTCAGAATTTCTTTGCAGCCAAGAATCGACAAAGGTTCTGTGGAAAACCTAGCCGCTGAATGCCCGAGGATAATGGTGAACCCCAGGCCATCACTGTTCAGCTTCAGAGGGTCACAGGTTCCCAGAGAAGCATTACCGGACGCAATATTGGATGATCCCTTTGTCAGGGATATAGATCCCAAAACTTGGGAGATTAAGGGAATAAAACCCAGACAAATTTCACCATCTCTCTGTGGTTCATCCGATGAACTATCCATGGCTGAGAAGTTCAGGCTTGCATTTTTGGAGAGAGACACAAGATTAGCTCCAAAACGGGCGAAGAATGCACGGCAACATCAGCGACGGGCGGAAAGGGAGTGGATGACTGTGGATGCAAGTGCTAGGGCAATAGCTCTGGCATCTCGAGCAAGCAAGTCCCTGCAAACTAGGAAGATCAGCTAAGGACCCCCCCTGTGAGCAGTAGGCCGTCTTTTTCTGCCATTGTGATCTCTTCATGAAATCTGTTCCGTCATAATCCATTTCTTCCTGCGTGCTGACATCACTCTCCACCACTTACTTATTGCTACAGTTGGGGACCTCAAATTCGATTTCTTTTTTGTCCTCAGTTGAGGATAATTTGCAGGTGATGGTATTCTACCTGTTGGGACTGTTTCGTTTCATCTATCTTTCCATACCTGCAAGGATCTTCGAGAAGGCTTACTTGACTATCAACATGAGGACGTTACATCACTGTGAGAGGCGGGCGCGTCACGCATGTAATGACCAGTATACATTGCACTCAAATCACTGAATTTGGAGTCTCCCCCGGGTTGAATTTTGCCATGACTGCGCGACTGCTGATGAGGTCAACCCTCTGGACTTCAATATGTTTGTGTTAGTAGTTCGTCGACATGATACTGGAAATATGGGTTAGAAAGGTGATATACTGCAATTGTATCACCCTGATTCGATTCTCGACTCCAAATGCTCCTTTATTTCACTTTTTCTTCTCATGGTGGGTCTGAATTTCGTGGACTAACCATGTCAGGCAGGGCTTCGAGTTCGGCCCGTATGTTCTCTTTTGTTATTTGGTCAACGATGCATAGAGAAAGCAGCGTTACCTTGGTCTCTGAGAGTCACTCCACCGGACGAGGGGAGAGAGTGTTACCAATCATCTGGCGTGCGGGAATGTGACGATCATTGAACGTGGAAGCAGACCGTGAAGCTGTGAATTCATGTTATGTCTGAAGATTCAGAGAGACTGGAAGAAAAGGGGTAATGGAGATCGGTCAGAGGCACGGTTCGGGTTGAAAATCGACGGGTTTCAAGTAACAGGGTGTGAAGAAGTTGTGAAATAATCAGTTCGACCTTCGCTCTCCGGCTCCTGTCATCTCCACCACGACCCCTTCTGATTCTAGTCCCCACCGATTTCTCGCTATCTTCTGTTTCGTCTCACTGACAGGCAGGCAAAATCCCGATGCGGTAAAGTCGCCAACTTGCTTAAAGTCCGGATCTCCCTAGTAATGGTTTCATTTCATGAGCGTGTCGGCCTTACAGTGCCTGGGATCTTCTGACTTTATACGGCGGCCGCTGCTTTATCCCAATGGACGGCCACAATAGCACAACCTCCACCCGAGTCTTCATCCCCCGTAAGTTTCTCCGAAGATTCTTCCCCTTATCTTTGTGGGGTCGAAATAAAATCAGCCATTTTTTATCTGATTGGCCGCGACGTTGCCGAAAATTTCCTTCCTTTTTTTCCCCCTCTATAATTTGTCCTTCTGGGTCGTTTGGGATATTTGCCCGAGTACATTGAATGATCGATGCTGCTGCTGCTGCAGGGACCATCCGACTCAGCTATTGTCATTTACTCGCTCTATTTAACGCATGGGTGTTCATCCAATCCATGAATGATGTGCTGGATGTTTTCCTGTACAAGCAAATCTATACACACACACACACACACACACACATATATATATATATATAGACATCCGGTCCTCAGAAAGCATCCTCTCGAGCTCGGCTCGTGCGAGTCTTTAATCAAGTTGATCACATGAACATATTCCGAACATCAAGTGATATATGTTGAAAAAATTAATTATGTGGCTTGAATTGAGAGAAAGGCAAGATGAGGGGGAGCATGATTTAGGGATTGAATTATTTTTTTCGGTAGGTGAAGGGCCTTTCCTTCCTGGCAGCTTCCAATTTACACTAAAGAAATTGAAGGAATCGTACGAAGATAGAATGGTAAGTGCCATTTATATTATCCTAATCTCAGCCCGATAATTATGCCTGCTAAGTGCCCGACTTTATTATATCAATGTGACGTGGATATTTTGAATCTTTTCGGTTGCCACGTGGATGATTGAATATAGTAAAACCCAGCTCCTGACAGCACCGCTCTTGATGTAAAACGCACTGACTGGCGCACGCTGATATTATATATACTAGACCCCAAATCTAATACGATTCAGTGGGTAAAAGGGTCTGCACCCCGCAGACAGAAGAACACTGCCTCATTGTTCAGGTGTCGTCTAGCTGAAGATGGAATCATTTTGCTAGGGTTTCTTTTCAGCATTGGTCGTCGCGTGCAGAAATGTAAGCAGCTTATCACTGTTAATCCTTGTTAGCCTTCTCCCATTGAGCAAAGTGACTCCGCTGGTTCCTTCCTTCTGACAAGATCTTGTCTGTGGCGAAGAAAAAGAGGCAAGATCTTTGTTTATGAGCTTTCCTTCGAGGGATCTTTTTCCATGAGCGTACGTGTTCCCGAGAGGTTTCACGGATCTCGTTCGGGATTCTTCCTTTCCGCCCCGACAACGACGGGGATCATGCTCGAGATTCGTTCTTGATATTTCGCTAGTCCGTATATTTTCTCGAGCTGTTCTGTCGTTGGACCGATCTGTGATTATATTGTCGGATCGAAAGTCGAGTGTCTGGGACAGATACAATAAGGTCCTGCCGGCTAATAAGATACGAACTTCCTGTCTTGTCTTTCCTTTTGCCCTTTCATGCCGATAGAAAATTGTGTCAGTGCTTTGCTTATAGTCGCCTTTGGCTTCGCTCACACTCCCATTTTTTGTTTGCGGGAACTTTAGATTTTGGATTCTCCCTAACCTAAATCTAATCCACCGGCGACCCGACGATTGTGGGATCTAAGTAGCTATGATTTCTTCCATTTTTTGTCCCTCGAAATTCTTCAAAAAAAAGGTTGGAATGATGAAGGTCTGTCCTCGCCTGCTGCAGATTCCTCCTGAGAACCGGTGAAGAGTTGGGATTCCTTGCAGCTTTTACAATCCGCGGAAAGGTAGATTCTTGCTTTTCCCAATTCCATTGCCCATGCACTTCGAATTTAAATCTTGAGTTGATTTTGACCGGTCAAAATCAGTGTGCTCTGTTCCTGTCCGTCCTTGGCATTGCATTATATAGCATACGACTCACAGTGGGTTTTGTGAATTGAGCTCTTGCAGATGGACAGATATGGGAATTACTACCACCCGGTAAGTGGGTTATGGAGATCGCTGAGAGATGGTGACTTTGAGGAATCAGAAGTATGGGATGTTCTAAGGGAAAGAAAGGGCCGCGATCTTGAGGCTTCTGTCACTTCTCTTCCCAGTGAGCACACCAATCGATATGCTCCGGCGCATCCCCCCGCCACTCGGAAAATGATCCCGCAGTCAAGCACGAGCAGGAGCAGAAGCAGCAGCATTAATGGCTCGGTCTCTCGATCGATACTCGCCCACCAGTCTGCTCCAGTCAACATTCCCAACTGGTCAAACGTGAGGAGGAATCTGGGGAGGTCAGAGTCAAGCAAGGCCCCCAAGAGCCGCCCATGGCGTAATGGTGACGAGGATGAGGACGACGATGACGATGACGACGACGACGGCGGTGAAGACGATGATGAAGACGAGGATGACGAGTATGGCTTGAAGTTGCCTCCGCACGAGTACATGGCAATGAGGCTGGCGAGGAGCAAGATTTCATCGTTCTCGGTGCTGGAAGGTGTCGGGAGGAAGCTCAAAGGGAGGGATCTAAGCAACGTGAGGAACGATGTCCTCACCAAAACCGGTTTCCTTGAATCCCCGTGAATCATTCAAATCCTAGTAGGGTTCAATTTTTGAGCCACAAGATATGTAATGGTGAGTCTTGATGTACATATTCAACTTTCCCTTTTTTCTTCTTCTTTATGTGTGTGAAATTAGGTTTATGCATAGATTTGGGGGGCTCTGGATTTAGAATCTCAGATTATATATATAGAGAGAGAGAGCTCTAAGATTCATGGTCAGGTCATTCATAAGTTTCGCACATTGTGAAAAAATATATATATATATGTCGTATTTTTCTCTCTATCTTGCCATGATTCCCCTACCCTTTTGTCTCTTGATTTATGACACAGAATGGTGCCCATCGATAAATGCTACCATATTGTATATTATAGCATGAGTTCAACACTGAAATTGTTCAGTCAAATAGGAGGAGGGCAGGCTAACTCTTTTACTCTCTTTTTTTTTAAAGAATTGTAATTTCATTTATCAAATATAAGGTATACACACACCAAAAGGACTACAAAGGAATCAAGCATGATTTATTAGCATTAATTCTACCGTAAACTAGTATTTGTAATAGTTGGACGAGTTGCCATGTGGAGTAGAGTTTTAATATGTAATTTTATCAAGTTTGATACCAAATCCATGATAGCATAAGATGAGAAAGTATGATGCTGGTATATTCTCTGTTTATGCTCTCGCTATATGGAGTATGTATAAATTGTGGAAGTTGACATGAAACAAAAAACATTGGATTTCGACCGCTTCTATTAACGATTGCCCAGGTAAGTTCAGAGACATAATCTCTAGGAATCAATGGAATGTGCACATAGATTACAATGAAAATTTCACTTTATCGCTGCAGAATCCATGATGTTAGCGGTAATTATTCTTGTTTGTATCGTGCAGTATCCCGAGACCAACTGTAATGTATCTCGAAACTAGTTTGCGATTAGACCGGAATCCCTTAAAATATTTCCGTTGAACTTCCCAACCTAAAATATGATTCTTGATTACTTATTTAGAAATATATTGAGAGCTACTAATTTAAATTTAAATTGATGAGAGGTGTTAGTAGTATTTACGCCGCCGCTGTCTAGGGCATAATTGATGGTAAAACTAATGTAGGAGCGGCAGTTGAATGTTCCGCAAACCTGTGGGCAACATAGCATCACGTGTCCGCAGTCGCTCACAAGAAAAAAAAAACAATAAAGAGGACAAAAATTACAATGAAGTCCGTTTGTCGACGACAATTGAATGCTGCGTTTGCAGTGCAGAGCCAGAGGACAACTGACCCACGGCTCTGGCCAGGCAGACCGTCCACCTAAGGAGTCCGCGTAGATCAGCACAACAAGTGGATTAAAGTAGTAACTGACGTATCAGCCCAATTTGTTAAGGCCAAGTTTATGAGTTATGATGACATGTGCATCTTCTCTGGAGCCCTCAAATGGTGTCTTATTAAAATGATGGTGAGAGAAAAATCAACGGTAGAAAGCAGGTTTCCTGGAGCCTTCCCCTCCACTCTCCTCCAATCCGATCGCATAGGCTCAATTTCATGATATGATGCATCATGCGTTCCACTGAAACCCACACCCCCACCTGCCAAATCAATTTCTTTCTGCCTTTAAATGGCATCCACAGTGTCCATCACGGTTCATCGAGGCCATTCGGAGTCTCTTGGGGCCTCCTCGAGCAAAACCCTAAGTTCGAATTCCCAACGATGAAAAATATTCAAGAGAAATTTTACTCCAACACAAATTACTCTATCCACGTGCGAAATTAGAACGTCGAGAGAGATAAAAGGCGGCTAAAATTTGCCGTCCCCACTCCCCCAGCTGGCTTCCGTCCATTTCCTTTGCTTTCGCTCTCTCTCTCTCTCTCTCTCTCTCTCTCTTCTGTGTCTATGTGCCACTGTTAAACCCTAAGACAATTCACCGTAAACTATATTAATTTTGCCGGAGAATTAATCGTTTCCGCCGACTTTGTACTATTAATTTCCCCACCCATTATGAATACTAATCAAAGACGCACTTTGTTTGTTTATGTGGCTGCTGTCCCACGGCCTCTCGTGCCTCTCTACCGTCGAGATAGTAAAAATTAGCTTAGTCTCGCGGTACCCTAANCTCTACCGTCGAGATAGTAAAAATTAGCTTAGTATCGCGGTACCGCACACGATTATTAAAGGCGGTGAGCACGAGCCGAAATCATCCTAACCTCGACGTCGTATTATTCCTCCTGAGCAGACAATCGGCTCTCTGTTTTCCTGACACGGGGAAGCGCGCCCTCGGAGCTTCGACGACCGTTTATGGATGTCCCAGAGTGCGAGGATGGATGACTGTAGGAGCAGGCGAAAGGTTACACTAAAGAAAGTTGTCTCGAAGGGAAAAAAGGTGACTTTAGATTCGACAATGTCAATTCAGTCATATGTAATTATCATGAGAGAGAGAGAGAGAGAGAGAGAGGGTGCCTTCGTCTATTCGGACATTTCTGTCGTGGGGCCAAAGCGATAAGATCGCAGCCATGCGAGACTTCCTGGAATCTGCATATTGAGCATTCATACTTAAAAGATAGATATTCTTATGATACGATAGAATAACGTCAAGTAATCACATGAATAGTTAAATTTATTTATTTATAATGAATTTATTATATAGTGAATTAGTGTGTGGTATGGTGACGAGGTTGAGGTTAAATCTTGATCCAATTTACTTTTAGTACCACTTTAATCATCCGACCGCAATCATGGGAATGTGTCGAGGCAGCAAGAATGGTACTGAGCACGGCACGGAAAAATCATCGTGTTTTTTAACACGAAAATAAATTTTATAATAAAAAGAAATTATTAAAAAAATAAAATAAAATTTGATTAATTATATTAATAAAATTATATTTTAATATTTTATTTAAATTAATACAAGTTTTAGATTAATTGATGAATTATATGATTAAAAAATTATTTTGAATTATGTATTATTTAAATTTATTTTTAAAAGGTAAGTATTTGTATAATTCGTGTCAGATCTGAGTCACTCGAAACATGAAAATTTCGTGCTCGAACCTTCATTTTCGAGCCTCATGAGCTTTTGTGCCAACCCAAATTGCCGATTCTAGGAATATACAAGCATTTTATCTGATTTTGTTTCATACTTTGCTCAATCAAAATATTATAAATATTTTTGAGTTGGATGTGAAAATAATGCACCTATTTATAAATTATTTGTTAAGGGCCGGAATAATCCCGTTTTTGATTTAGTAATTAAAGAAGGTATCACTTGATATAACACTCTAACAAACTTATCCATAAAACAAAATCGAAATGTGCATATATATATGACTTATCATATGAATCTATCTTGATATCACTTTTCTCGATCACATTCCACTTTCTTAACTTTCTTCAACACAAAAAATAGGAATTGGCATTACAGTCAACGGTGAATGAAAATTCTGATTTAATTTGATTGAACATGTCAATGGTGATTGAACAACAACATCATAAGGGATCTAGCAACAACTCCATAGCCTTTCATCTTCAATAAATTGACCATTGATATATACTCTGTCCGAGACTGATGTGATTTCCCGTGCCGAAACTCGCCTACCACGTGGCCAGCGTATGAACTTCAATCCACACGATGATGATTAAAAGGCTCTCTCCGATCGAATCTATCATTTCCTCGTCATGTATGCGTGAAGTTTCTATCACGAAAGTAATCAGGTACGAGTATTATCAACAGCATCTGTCCAGGAGAAAGAAAGAAAAAAAAAAAAGGAGGGTACTTGTGTTCTTTCATGGGCCAGAGAACGTGCACATTGAGTAAGAGCTAAAGGGATTGCGCATATAATTGATAAATCCCATGTGATCGATCCAACGTAGGCGACGCATCAACGTCCGAGTACCCTAAAGGGATGAGAAACCTGCCATGAAGAAGCCATCAGATCCCATCTGGCCTGACGATTCAATCCTTCTTAGGAAACGAGAGCTATGTATCACTGAAAAGCTTGATTGCGACTCGTCCATGAATCTCCCCATTCCGCATTGAGGGATCTCTCAAAACCTACTGCAATGCTTGCCTGAGGAAAAGATATCGCATTGATCGGACCGCCGTCGAAGTAGGAGTAGAAAGCTGGTTCATTGGAAGGCCCATTTGGGGAAATTATAAGCATTGTGTTGCCGAGCAAAAGAATAAGGGAATCCAACTTTTTGGTAAGGCCCAGCAGGAAGCCATCTCCATCGCGAGTCCTCATTCCATAGGCCAAGCTAAGACACACGGGAATCCAAAACTCAAGAATCATAAGAAGGTATGGGTTATCCAGGTCCACTCATCCCTACCATGGCACTCCTTTTTCTCGTATGGAACATAAAAGGGATGAAGTGAGTCAGGCGGTCATCATGAGGTAAGCACGGCGGAGCCACCAGAAGTTGGAAATTCTAGATTTAATCATGAAGTCAGTATAGTGGGGAGTCTGTCTTTTACCTACTTGAGTCGATAGGAAAATAGCAGATGGTGTAAAACCGGAAGAAGTTGTCTGCGGTTGGCATGGAGGAAAGAAGAACAACAAAGCATAATCAATGATTTCCGTCGGAGAAAGTAAAAGCCCACTGCTTCTCACTCCTCCCTTCACCCTCCCCACTCACTAAGCATCTGCACGCGTAGATCCCCACAGCACATATATATATATATATATATACATATACATATACAGATACACGTCGTGTTGCTTCAGTTCTCTGTCAAGACATTCTCGTTTCTTTTCCCATCAGGAGAAATTTTCTTTGTTTATCACCCAGTAGGCTCTTTGTCTCAGTATCTCTACCTCTTCTCCGTTCTTTCTTGAGCTGCTTGATCAAGTCCAGAAGAATGAGTAACGGAGAAGTTGAAGGGAGCGGCTCAGCCGAGAAGCTCCGGCCCCACAGGCTGCTCGATTGCACCCTAAGGGTCTCTGCGATCCCGTTGAGCGTCGCGAGCATCTGGCTCACCGTGACTGACCATCAGAGCAACATCACCTTCGGGAAGTTAGAGTTTGGCAATCTCAATGGCCTCAAGTAAGTGATCACATTACTCTTTCCTTTCAGTTCATCACTTGTGATGCCTGCAAGATTTTCGCAGTTAAAAAATGGGCAGAAACCCAGAGATTTTAGCTCCCCGGAAGCTGATTTACACACAACTTTTCCACTTTGCAGGTACATGGCGGTGATAAGTGCAGTATGTGCGGCCTACGCTTTCGCTTCTGCTGCATCTTCATGGCTCCCCTTTTTCGCCATTAGAGCATGGATTTTCTTCCTCTCCGATCAGGTACCTTTTCGGACCACGTATCAGCAGAAATGCCCTTGTTAGCTTCAGATCAGAGTCGATTCACCACCCATTCCCATCATCCTTTTCATTCCTCTCTCCTCTGTCTGGTGGATGCGGGCAGATTATCGCATACTTGATGGTGACATCAGGAGCAGCAGTGACGGAGATAATCTACTTGGGTTACAGAGGTGACAGAGAGGTCACATGGAGTGAAGTGTGCAGCTCCTTCGGAAAGTTCTGCTCGAGGATGCGGGTCGGCCTCCTCCTCCATTTCTTGGCCCTCTGCTGCTTCCTGTCCCTCTCTGTGATCTCCGCTTTCCGGACCTTTAGCCGCTTCGATCCTCCCTGCCTTTCGGTTACCTCCAAACAAGAAGAAGAAGAAGAAGAAGAAGAAGAAGAAGAAGAAAGAAGAGACAATTGATTGAATGTCGTGCACTCAGACCTCGCGTTCTTGTGTTGTTGTTGTTGTACATAAATAAGACCGTATCGCCCGGCAGGCCCGGCACATGTTGACACGTTGTCGTCCTCCTCACTGGAACTACTAAGTACTAATCCTCTGAGGGTGTCTTGTCCTACGTTTTATTTTTCAAAAAAAAAAAAGGATAAAATGTGGTACGGTGCAAATTCCCCTTTCTGTTTTGGGTAAGTAACCCGTATTACCACCGATTATATACAAATTCTCGGATCCACCATGAACTTAATTTTTGAACAAGAACCATCACAGATTTTCATTTTGGGAAGCTAGTCATACCGTTTACGAGAACTACCTGAAACGAATATCAAGTCCAGGAAACAACTAAGGTTTTCGTCTGGTAAGAAACAATGTAGAAGAAATTGGAAACAGATTGGAAAATGGGAATGGAATTGCGGTTCTTCAGTTTGGTTTATTATCTCCCTTATAAATGAAATGGAATATAGAATTTCATTTTATCAATTATACACTTGATAATTACACGTTTGTTTGAAATCATACTTATCACAACACTTCCTATTGCAATATATATATATATATATATATATAATTCATGATAGATTTGGGTATTGGAATTGCCCTGTTGTTTTCAATTGGATAATTTTATTGGACATCTCCTGCAGGACAGCTTTAAATTTATGTAGTGGTAATATTAGTTTTAAAAAAAAAACTAATTCCTCGTTGGCCTACGGACATGTGGATTTCGACACGAGTTCTTGGAATTTTATTAACTTTCAAAAATGTTCCAAAATTTATCTTCCTCGTTTATCTTTGAAAGCGCATTTTCAGATAAAAAGAGGGTTTGATATGATTGCATATTCTCACGACTTGAGAGACCAAAAAGACCCAAAATTCGATTCTTGTAAGTCACAGTCCACAGATCACCAAGCAAAGATCAATAGGACATGCTAGCTGGTAGGCGGTGAAAGCTCTTCCAAATCAGGCGTGACTCCGAACAGTTTCATGTCCGGCTTCTTGTTATCACCGCGAAATTACCGATCAGATTTCTCAAAGGTCACAGTCGTGAAGGACACAACCAGTTCCTTGATCATGTACACGTGCTGAAAACTGGCCATCGGGTGAAGAACTCACAAATCCAGTCACTGGGTCCAAAGAACTAGGACCCTTGTGGGCCAGCATCTTCACAGTATAGATAGATAATCATGGCATGAAGGTTGATGAGGCCTCCAAACTTCGGAACAGAGAGTAACAAGTTGTCCGAATTATCAACTCAGGACTTACTAAGTTTTACACGAGCAACGAACCTCTATCTGCTGGATCGCCGGTTTCTAATGTACAAAGGACTATCCCACTAAGTTCTCTGCATGGAGACATGGTCATGAGCAGCTACACAGCGTACAAAAATAATCATCCTCTCCCCAGAGTATTTCATCTCCACAGGGCGACAATGCTGTCACAAAGTCAAACTGCAGTTCATCAAAAGCCCAGAAGTGTCGTCAACAAATGATCCCCGCCTGCCGAAAATCTTGTCTAGTTGTCAGATATTTCTTATATCTAATCTAAATCTGCTCCTGTCAACAAACAGAAGTCGGTGCTTTATGCCTTATTCAAGCAATGCTATGCAAATAAATGTACCCCTCAAGCTTCTCCAACCAGCCAATCGAATCTGAGATCGAGACACGAGCATCTTTCAACGACATCCAGATTGGAATAACCTGATGTTCAACTGATAATGGAACAGCCAGGCAGTTGCAGCCACTTGAGAAGAATATTCATCATTCATAGAGATGCAACTGCTGTGCTTCACTATTCCTTGGCAATCACACATTCCTCCAAATAAACCAACCATGCTTAGAGCTGTAAGGCTAAGTCAGGTTGCTGTTCCATCTTGACACCAGAGGACTGCCTCACAGGTGATCCTGCTGACTGGAACCCAATATTCAAATCTGGAGGGAGGGTTTCCTGTTTTGCTCTTTGCTGCGCGTGGGGAGCAATACCTCTCCAAGGGTTCTGAGGTTGGTATCTAGCCAAGTTAGCATTCATCAGCTGAGGGAAAACCATTGGTCTACTCGAGAACTGAGCTACATTGTCTAAGCCAACTGGAATTTGCTGCTGCATGAATGGTGGTGGCAGAGGACTGCTACCCTTTCCATGTTGGAAGTAGGTTGCCCCAGAAGAAGCAGGCAATTCACCCTGAATGCGTGCTGTTTGTGAGGGATGGACTTCACGTTGTGAGCTGTATGGTAAACCTGAAGTGAATGGGATTTGATTTCTTGGGCTGGAGGAATTTTCCACGGCTTGTTTAAACCCACCTCCAATAGACATCCAAACAGAGGCAGCAGCTGTAGCAGCATTACCAGAAGTGTCCTTTCTCAGCAAAGGAACTGTAGAAGGGATGGGAAGTGTCACAGCTGGTCTATCATCATCAGCATGTTTCTGTAGATTCTGCTGCTTTTGCACCTTTTCTGCAAACATTTGCTTCAACTGAACAGGATCATGGATTGAGCTGTATGATGAATCTAGAGTAGTAGCAATTTGATTCCTCGGGCTGGAAGAAGTTTCCATCGCTTGTTTACACCCAACACCTCCAACAGACATCCAAACAGAGGCAGCAGCTGTAGCAGCATTACCAGGAGTATCCCTTCCCATGGAAGGAACTCGAGGTGTTGTGGCTGGTGAGTTATCACCTGAATGTCTTTGAGGGTTCTGCTGCTTTTGGGCCTTTTCAGCTAGTGTTCGCATCAGCTGAACTGGGTCACTGAGCCCTTGGTCCTGTCTAAGGAAAAAGGCAGGCTGCCTCTGTGTTTCATTTGGAAGGATACTAGCTGGAGAGTTAAGCCTGCTATTATCAAAACCATTGCTAACAATTTTTTCTTCAGATAATCCTCTGCCCATCACTCCACTACTATCTGGCTGCTTAAAAGGCAATGACCGTGGACTATTTATGCAATTTGCCATCATCTCTTTTGACCGGGAGGCAACCACTTCTGGTGCTGAAGTTTCTTTTGATGGACGGTTTAAGCTCCTTGGCGTGGTCTCTCCAGGCCTCAAAGCCCCCATATCTAGATTATCCATGTGCTTCTTTTCTGCTCCATAATCAGTGCATTGACCGGCTGGAGGTAAAGAATTCAATTCAAATTGCTTTACAACCTTGCCACTGGACCCAGCAGGAATCCTAGAAACTGGGCTTTGTAGTTGCTGATGATTGGCGGTATTATCAACACTCAGTCTTAACCCAGAAGAACTAACTGCTAAGGCGGAAGCCGGTTTCATCTCTGAAACAGAGTTGCTTGCAGGATCTTCCATCAGAAGAGCAGGTATTTTGAAAACCTTTCTTGAGTCAACATTATGCTGTGGGTTTGTCATTAGAAAAAATTCTTTACTCAAACACTTTTCCGGCATTAAAATTGGATTTGAGAGGGGCTCATATTCTCCAACCCAACCACGACCAAATTTGCTTCCAGCAGGCAATACTTGCTCAATTCTTTGGGAGGCAACTTTCCATGCAATAGGGCCCAGAGTTGCAGCAAAACGAGCAAGGCTCCTAGCATAGGAATTCTCCGCATGTAAACCAACCTGTGAGGAGAAAATTAAGTGAACATTAGAGCTGCAAATTTCAAAATAAGAAAGAAAAATGTCTAAGGGTTTATATGTACTGTACAGCAACTAGCTGCTTAATTTCACTGTCAAAAGTTGTGAATATGGACTCCACTCCCACAATTGGTTGATTGGACATGTATGTGGCACGGCGATTTTCATCGACTGCAGAGAGTTTCCGCCAACATTTAGCAGATAAACCTTTCCCTGAAATCAAAAGCAACCAATATGCACATAAAATTTTGAAATTGGAAAAATATCATGAATTTATTCATTTATGCACATAAACATATACCATTCATCAACAATCTAGTCTCCAATTATGAAAATATTCATTAGGCACATCAATGATACTATTCATCAACAATCATGAGAAAGAAAAGTCATTTACCAAGTCTATTACTAACACCAACTATCAAAATATCATGGGATACAGGGTGTCAAATATCACAACTGAGAGAAAATATATAGGTGTAGACCTAAGGGCTTCAGTACCTGTAGATAGCTCTTCTGCCTTGTCCAGATTATTTTCAGCAAGAAGGACGTTGCCATCCAAAATGCTGTCAGTAACACTGGGCACCTCACAATTAGCAGCAGAAGCATTCTGCAAGTCCTCACCAATAGCAAGAGTTGCACCGGCAGGGAAATCAGAACCAACAGGCCCTGAACAGGGTCGGGATATTGGCTTCTTCATTTGCTTCTTTACCAGGGTATTGGGTTTCATTCGTTGTTCAGCCTTTAGCTCTTTCTCAGGGCTATCAATGTCACTCTTTGCCTTATGTTCCAATTTGTGCTCTCGTTCAGACTGTTCATAGTCAGTCCTCAGCTTTCGGAATTTCTTCCAGCCAAGTTCTTGAATGGTGCGTGCCTTTTTGAGAATACGATTAGAGCATTTGTCAGTGATTTGCAGGTGGTTGATAAAACTAGAGAAGGGGAAGGAAGAAGAGTGATGTTAGGTTGAGAAGAGGTACAAAATTTGAAACCTGTTTATGGTAAACTGTATCTGGTGCATTGTATTGCATCGCATTTGAACAAATAAGGAAAACATCACTCTGCAATAGAGAAGATAAACTTGGAAGGTTACGCAGAAGTAAGAGGTCTCAACCCCTCTAAAAATGAACATCATTGTAATCAAGCCATTCAACTTAAACAGAAGCAAGAAGACAGCAGCATCCCCATCTATGATTCAGAATCTAGTTGTCACTCACCTCAAACTGTTCCAGAGTGGAATACAATCCATTTGCAAGCTTCTTCCTCACTGTCGAGAAGTCCATTGGACGCTCAATCACATCATGATAATCCGGAAGCTAAAATGCAGAAGCAAAGGCTCGAATTGTTAAGAAATAGCGCAATAATTGTCTCTGGAATATAGAAAACACATGAACCAGAGGGAAAAATAAAATGTACCTCCTCGGGATCAACTGGCTCTGCATAAACACCATATGTATCTTTCCTGTAACAGATTCATGAAGCCCAATAAAATAAATTGTCAACAGAGCACTCGAGACTGTTCGGGTATCAGAACACATCATACTCTCAACATCACTTCATATGTAAAAGAATATAAATGCGCCAAAAAGGGATATTTTTTCAATTCCCATACTTCTGAAGTTTGTCGAGTATCAACTCAAGTTTCTTCTTATCGGGAAGAGGCACACTGGACGCAGCTCCTGGGGGAGTTCCTGGCCAAAGCAAACATGAACGAAATTTAAAAACTCCATTCAAGTAAATTAACCATTCAATCAATCTAACCACAACGCGGATTCAAGTTTCATGTTTTGAAAAATCGAGGAAGTAGAACCAACAAGCACTACATAAGAACAGACCTGGGGGAGAGTCGAGCTCCTTGCAGTGCCCTTTAGCAAGTCCTCTCTCCTGTCAAGCCATATACACGCCCCAAGCGTCAGAAACAACAAACAAAATCTGAAGCGGCTCAAAATGAGATGAATATTCAAATAACTAGACACTCTGAGTTGAGCGAAGAGGGTAGAGGACAATGACAGGGACGGAGACAGGTAAGCTCAGACAGTACGTGAGTAGAGAGAGAAAGTAAACAATAGACAGAGAGTGAAGTGAGAAACAATTTGTAGCTAGAGAGAGAGGTGGGACTCTCAATTAGGAATGTGATCAGATTCTTTTGCGTCAGTTTTTGACAGTTGACCCGACCGTTATTCTCTCTCGAACCCACCCCGACACAGAGATAAAGGGACAGAGTGTCATGGAAGTCTGGTCCATTTGGAAACAATCAGTGGCTTCGCTTGTCTCTCTGAGCTACTAAAACCCTGACTGATCCACCCCTAATCCTCCGCAAGATTAAATCATCCATTGCAAAATACTTTTGCTGAGCCCCGAATCTCGGATCTGCATACCGATCTGGTCCATACCTCCGCATCATCGACGCGACCACGGTGATCCTCATTGTCTTCCTCATCCTCGTCTTTCCCGCCGCCTATCCTCCTCTTCTTCACGACCTTGCTCCGCTGCTCGTCGTCTTCATCCTCCTCTTCCCAGTCATCAGCTTCGTCCTCCTCCTCAGCTGACGCGCCCCCTCCTCGAGCGTCGGAGCCACGCGCCCCCTGGTTCAGCTTCACTACGAGCTTCACCTTCTTCTCCCGCCTCCCCTCGTCCTCCTCCTCCTCCTCCTCATCCTCGTTCTCCACGAAGTATTCGTCGTCATCGATAAAGTCGTCGTAGTCCACGAAGTTGTACCTCACATTCCGGCGCCGAAGGCTCCGCCGCACCCTCGGTTCCAGCTCCTGCCCCTCAACCAGGGCCCTCCTCGCCAGATCCGACTTCGGGGGCCTCCCTTTCTTCTTCCTCTTAACGATCTGCACCATTTCTCAGCCCCGGTAAGCTCACTTTCCTCTCTAAAACCCTCACTTCCACCCTCTCTCTTCGTCTCTCTCTAGAAATTCACAGGTCTTCAGTCTGTCTCTCTCCTCCTCAGGTTCAATTATTTCGATGAGGGAAGTCTGGCTTTTTTTCCGAGAGAGAGAGAGAGAGAGAGAAGACTTTAATGATCCGAACCTGAACCCGAAGCTGAGCCTCAGGTGAGAGGTTGAGCGATTAATGATTGATGCCCGTTCGCCTGTTTAGTGCTATATACATTTATTTTATTATTAAACGGCGTTACGTTGGATGAGGTCAGGCGTAGGTCTGCCCGCTGCCCGGAGTGGACTTGCGTGCGTGTCGCTTTGCCAGCGGCTGCTGCCACACGCTCAGCTCTTGTGTTAGTCATTCGCTCGCTGCCCCGCCCCGCCCCGCCCCGCCCCGCTCCATTCTCCTTTTCCATTTTGAGACGGTTTTTTATTGACGGAAGCAGTAAGTACCGCGATTGTACGTCACGCGCCATAATTGCGTCGAAGCACTGCTCTTTCCTTTTCCACCGAAATATTCGGAAATTTCTAAAATAATAAAATACCAAATTATCATCCCGTGTGCCATATACCAAGCCCCTAAATGAATTAGATCATGCTAATTACCTTAGACCATGAGACATTAAATAGTTTAATAACACACATTTATACATTTATAATAATTATATTGAGATTTTATTATTAGTAGATAATTTTGATCATATGAACCATTGGTCTAGTTTTGCAAGGGTTACCATTGGATTACAAGCTCAGGATAGAAATCTGCAAAAGGCCATTGAATCGTACGTATATTAGATTTGCTAAAATGACTATAATTATAAGGTAATTACTTAGCCTAACATCGGTACCACATTAAATATTTCACTCACCAAACTTAATGGCTTCAACCTTATTGGTGGTCGTTAGCCTATTGGGTGGTCACAAGTTGAACTTGGCTTTGGCATCGTAGGCTTGTGTCTCGACCTTGTATGAGGCTCCCGAGCGAGTTGTTTCACAAGATATTACATACGGTCCGAATCTTATGAACTAATGAATGTGATGTTAAGGTTCCTTGATGATATGAATAATGTTAAAAAATTTTAAATTATAAGCTAGAGTTTCAACTAGTGTGTGTGTGTATATATATATATATATATATGCAAAGAGAATTGAGAAAATTGCTGGGCTTTCGCAACACGCGCCCCGAGTGGAGTGGGGCGGGGGGGAGGCCAACGTGACCTCATCCGTGCACAGCCCCTCATGTGGACTTTTTCGAACAAAGCAACATCTGCTTTACTCAATCAGCAGCGCCCTTCATCGCGCGTGTGCACGCTCCTACAGCCCCCCGCCTGAAGCAAGTTCCCACTCCCTGTTGTGACGGCCACGTCCAATGTTGCCCATTGCGATTCGCATCTTAAGATGTGAAATAAAAAAAAAAGGGAGGGAAGAAAAAAAACTCCTCGCTTGGACCTTTTTTAAACAGCAGCAGCGCTCCTCATCGAGCGTGAGCACGCGCCCACAGCCCGACCCGAGGCGATTTCCGCTCCTTGGTGGTGGTGGTGGTGGTGACGGCCACGTCCACTGTTGCCTCGCCGGCGATTGGTTTATCGTCCGATGCCGCGAATAGTCTCAAAATCAGGAATCCATCCGGTGGCACTTCTTACATAAATAAAGTTTGTCTGTTTACCCATGTGGCGACGCTCCGATTTTACGGTCTGTCTTGCTCCGAGAAATTAAATGGGCTCATGTCATGGGGACTGTAGTGTTTTTCACGACAGAGGACGTTACTCCACTATTGTATAATCTTATTCTCTGAGCAATAATAATAATAATAATAAGGAAAGAGAGAAGTCGTACATCACAGAGGAGAAGCAAGAGAAGCCGCAGCCTCCTGGTCGCATGATCAGAGTCCAATTTTGACTTCTCTCAGATGATCCTCATTGTCCACCATGGCCTGCAACTCAAATTCAGGGTACCATTATAAAGTAGCATTAAGAATGTCCGTGGCTAGCAACACGAGTCACCGGTCCGTTCCCAGAGTAACCCACGGTCTTGAAGCCATCCGGGTCAAGGAATGCCGTGGATCTGATGCCAGTTTTAGGGGCGGGACCGGGTGGGCTAATGAATGATCATCCCTCTCCTGCGTCGTCAAGGTTCTTCGTCCCCGACACAGCCTGAGGAGATTTACATCACCGAATCGGTCGGGTCGAAAGGATTAGCAGATTGAAAACGACGGATTGTAAAGACCCGGCCCAGAGGCAAATCTCCTGCTACTTACTTACCAGAACATCTCCGTTTCCTTCTGTGTATTCTGTCATGTCGTTATTGTACCTCGGCTCCCGTCCACCACGGTCGTCCGAGTTTGGTCCATCCCGTGCCCGACCATGGCTATAGCAAACTGAACATAGATTCCATTAACGTGTGGCGATGATTTTTTTCTTCTTCTTCTTCTTTGTTGGGCTAATTCGCACTAAAGCAACATTTCTATAAAAAGAGACGGGAGGGGCTGATCAGCTGCAATTTTATCGGTGTGGATTGCATTTACCTTTGCTTATGGGTCTCTCGTACTTCAGCAGAACTCTCATGCCCACGGCCTGCAGTTATCGATGAAGAGACGAACAATCAAACGAAAATGTGAGTGAGTGAGTGAGAGATTGATGTACCTTCTCGTCGAAACTCATGGCTCGATCGAGATCAGCCATAGTGAGCATGATCGTTGGGTTTTTCTCATCCGAATAATCTCAAGATCATACGTAGTGAAATCAAAGAGAATACTTAAATATAAATAGAAGCGTACCTGAATCCATAGATGGAACTCGTGTGATTGACCGGGTATGTATCTTTTTTAGGACTGTGCGAAAAATCTTTCAGAGTACGTGAAATTCACTTTGTCTCTCGTTGACCGATGGAGTATCAAAAGAGCTAATTTTATCGTATGTCTCGGGGACCACAACCGTAAATTACACATAAGTGCTTTCAGTTTATTATTTTCTAATTTTACCCCTCATAGAAATCAGAAATCACTTTATAGTTTCTGCATATTGATCCCTATACCTTACCGACGGTATGTTAAACCCTATTTTATAAACCTAATTAGGTCACTTGATTGGGTTGACTAATTGGATAGCAGAGACACGCGATCAATAATATATTGTTGGACCGTATATTGTCAAATTAAAATTCAACGTGATCCGGCAGAGAGGGAGAGAGGGGCGCCCCTTGGGAGTTGGCGGTCTCTCGAGGAGGTAGAAGCTGTATCCATTCGGGTCCTCCACGAAGGCGAAGACAGTGCTCCCCCACTCCCACGGTCCCGGGTTCCAGTCTGATGATTATCGATCCAATTGCCCGGATCTTCTCCCACCATCGCGTCTGCCTAGCCGGATCATTGGAAGTCTTCGATTAGCTGCAGCTTCATTCCGAAATTCTAATCCCCATATATAAAATGATGCTCTCACGTCCTGACTCGCGATACCCAAGTGCCCGAAGGCTGCACCTGTCAACTCCATTATTCGAGCATACTCGCCCGGGTCTGGTTTCTTTGCAGCCTTACGCGAGCTCTTTTCTGGGCAACCGATGGCTTGAGAACGTCTATATTTGGGTGTTTCAGCATCAATGGATAGTTGAATGAACGAAGCATACATATTTATATAATATATGTTCGAGTAATATTATATTCTTAAAATTCTTATATTAAAAAGGTTTTTGATATAAAATTGTATTTTTGAGAAAAAATTTTCAGATAAAAATTTCAACGAATACAAAAAAAAGGGCAGACCTATTTGTGAGGCCTCAATTCGATCGTCGCGTATTGATGGATCAAATTGATATGACCGAATGAGAAGATTCCAAAGGAAGGAAGGAAGGAAGGAAGAAAGAAGTTTATACCCTGCGTTGCGATGAACGATGATCGCCACAAATGCATTCCGTGGTCGCGGCCGCATAGGACAAATTCTCTTTTAGAAGGCACTCGGCTTCTGGTGCACATTCTCTAATGAACTTCTTTCTTTTTTTTTTTCCCTACAATATTTTTAAAAAATTATTAAATTTCTATTAAACCAGAGAACAGCGCAAGGAAATGAGGTGAGCCACCGATAGGATTGTCGTCCGCTGAGAATTCGACACGTGGCGGATAGGGATAGCCCCGACGACGAAGTAGCGTCCAGGTTCAATGAACCAAACCCTCCCCCTCTTCTCCTCCGCATCCGTTCCTATTAAGACCAGAGCAGCTCACAGCAGCTCTCCGTCGTCACTCACAGAGAGAGAGAGAGAGAGAGAGAGAGAGGGTTCTTCTGGGAGTTACTCCGAAATGGCTCTCTCTTCATCTTCCTCTCCATTGCTGAACCGCGCAGTCTCTTCTTCTCAGGAGCTCAAAGGTGACTTTTTCATTTCTTACTAGAATTGCATGCTCATGAATCAACTCAAATCTGCTCCTGTTGATCTTTATTCAGCCTTTTTCTCATGTACTTGAATCTGAAGCACGTTTAGTTAGTGCTGATTGGAGCTGATGGCTTCTCTGGGGTGTGGAATTCAGTGAAATGAGCTGTTAATCTCATCTGTGTTCCAAATTTTTGCATTGATTCAAATCATCACATCAAGTTGCCTCTGTCACTTTTTAATCACCGAATCAGTCAAGTTCCTGTTTTCCTTGGTTAGTGTGTTTAATGTTGAAGTAGCTCTGACAACCTTTGCAACGCTTAATGCAAATGTCTTCTTCAAGAGATTCTGGCGGTTTTCAACTAATGCACAGTCTCTGCCGCTTCAATTTGAACATTGACAGCTCCCTTGACCAACCTGTTTCGGCTGTCGGATCAAAAGCTGGTTTCATCAGTGACTTTAAATACTCCAAGGAGACTCAGCTTCGTCAAACCAGTTTGTGCAGAGCCCAAAAGGAGCGACTCAGTGATCCCTCTTGCTGCAACCGTTGCCGCTCCAGGTAGCTCACTATGGACTTCGTATATTTACCTCTCAGCTGTACTCTTGTAGATTTCGGGTGTCAAACTTGTATATCTTTGTCTTGGGTGAACACAGAAGTTGAAAATAAGACGGATTCAGAGGACTACGAAATATTAGCGAGAGAGTTGGAAAATGCTTCCCCACTTGAAATCATGGACAAGGCCCTCGAGAAATTCGGAAATGATGTGGCCATTGCGTTCAGGTAGCATCCATTAGCCAAAGATTCACATGACTCTGTCATCGGTGACCAATATTACATGTTCATCTTTTCCCCTAATAGAAATGCGAAGTGAAATGCAAATGTTGAACACGTGCAGCGGAGCAGAGGATGTAGCCCTGATCGAGTATGCAAAGCTCACTGGTCGTCCCTTTAGAGTCTTCAGCCTTGATACTGGAAGACTCAACCCAGAGACCTACCAGTTCTTTGATGCAGTTGAGAAGCACTATGGGATCCATATTGAGTACATGTTCCCTGATGCAGTGGAGGTTCAAGCCCTCGTGAGAAATAAAGGACTCTTCTCCTTTTATGAGGATGGCCATCAGGAGTGCTGCCGAGTAAGGAAAGTAAGGCCCTTGAGGAGGGCCCTGAAGGGCCTTCGAGCTTGGATAACAGGCCAAAGAAAGGACCAATCCCCTGGGACAAGATCCGAGATCCCTATCGTCCAAGTTGACCCTGTCTTTGAAGGAATGGATGGTGGCATCGGAAGCTTGGTGAAGTGGAATCCTGTAGCCAATGTGCAAGGCCAGGATATGTGGAGCTTCCTTCGAGCTATGAATGTGCCTGTGAACTCTCTCCATTCAAAAGGATATATCTCCATTGGATGCGAGCCCTGCACGAGGCCCGTTCTGCCTGGGCAGCATGAGAGAGAAGGAAGGTGGTGGTGGGAGGACGCTGAGGCTAAGGAATGTGGACTTCACAAGGGGAATATCAAAGAAGAGGGAGCTCAACTCAATGGGAATGGAAATGGAGCTTCTCCTTTGAACGGGAGCTCCACAGTTCGTGATATCTTCAATAGCCAGGCCCTGGCTTCCTTGAGCAGGGCGGGGATAGAAAATCTGGCCAAGCTCAGGAACCGGAAGGAGCCTTGGCTTGTAGTACTTTACGCTCCCTGGTGCCAATTCTGCCAGGTATACACATTCATTCCCTTAATGATGAGAAGATATTTTTAGATCATAAATGCATTACCATGTTTTGATTTGGATGCTTACTCTTCTGGACCAGTTAGTTGTGTGATTTCTTAGTAAACTCGATCTGATAGTGAGAATGTTTACAAGATTTTATCCTCTCTTCTTTTTTTTCTGCCTCGTATTTGTCCTAATTGCCTTACTTTTAGCCTGAATGCTGATGGTGGTACATGTCGTGTATGAGCAGGCGATGGAAGGATCATATGTTGAATTGGCGGAGAACCTGAAAGAGAGTGGAGTGAGGGTCGGGAAGTTCAGGGCAGATGGAGATCAGAAGGAATTTGCGAAGCGAGAACTGCAGCTCAGTAGCTTCCCAACCATTCTCTTCTTCCCAAAACACTCCCTCAGGCCCATCAAATACCCGTCGGAGAAGAGGGATGTCGATTCTCTGATGGCCTTTGTGAATGCCCTTCGATGATGATGATGGAGTTAATTGTATCTGGTGCCAGTCGGTATTAAGACTCACCAGAAGCAGTCACGCTGTTGTCTACGTCAGAGGGCCGGGAGGGAGAGCCGGAATCCCCTCTGTGGACTCCGAAGAATTTTGGCATAACTTTGAAGGGCTCTTATACAGTCTTGGTCGTTTCGTTGCATTTCGATTCTCTCTCTCTCTCTCTCTCTCTCTCTCTCTCTTTCTACCAGTTATATTTGTGGTGAAGCAAAGTCCTGTTGTTTAATTTTGGCTTTTAGATTGATTATATACTATATTTAATCGCAGAGCTGCAAATGAACTTGTGACAGTCATCGACTCGGTGATCTCGCTTTATGTTTCTCATTAGAGTCTGCTCCGATTATTAGAAAACAGACGCAGATTCAGATTCATGTACACGCTTCCCTCCGCCTCACTGTGATGGGCGTATACGATGGATCCTCTTGTGCTGGGCATGGGCAGCGCGTACTGTCAAATGACCATATTCAAGCTGCAACTTCGGCCCCCCTTTTGAAGGAACCCTTCTGTCATTTTCGTCTTAAAAGGATTTTCATTTTAGTTAAATTTCATCCTCATGATTCGGGTCATCCGTTTAATTGTCGACGATCAGATCTATATTTTTCATTTTTTATTTTAGTTAATCAAACTCTAAAATAAAATGATCACATTACTCGTGGTCATCGGCATTTTGGATAAAGTCATTAATGAAACAAAAGCTTTGGATAACGACGGAGACCAGTTTCCACCCCTAAAAAACAAGGTTTAGAATAAATACATGATGAATTAATTGAAAATTGATGGTTAACAGTGACTGTTTCCCCACATAATATAATTGATGTTTTTTTTTTAAATGTGAATTTGCTTTTATCTCTGTAGTGTTGATCTTGTATGACGCTGTATGAGGAACACCGACTGATCGAAGTCAATTTCAGGATAGCCATCATCACAGTACTTACCTAATGTTTAGCTTAATCAATCTGTACTGTGACGATTCCTACCCCCAAAAGATTATAAAAAAAACAAAAACTAATGCCATGGAATAGTCGACGCGAACCTGAGCGCGTAACCAAAGCTCAATTAAGGTGGGAAAAATGATCTGAACGTGCATTGTTCACAGACTACATCAATAATCACACGTTGCCCATATGGGAAAATTTTTGTTAGAAAGAGAGAACTTATCCAACAACCCTAGGCCTTTACACCCCTAAATCGTAACTTTTCAACATTACCCATTGAAATAGTTTTTTTTATATACATTTCTTTTATATGTAAGCTCAAAAAATCGAATATTATAATTAGGAAAAAATTCATAATAAATAGATTATTATTGCCCATATTTGAACTAATCATGATATATTAATCTCCCCGACAGCATGTGATACATAAAAACGAAAGATCAAGATAAAGGTCTATCTTCAATGAGGACATGCATGTTAGAGAGCGAATGATTTGGGTAGGAGAAAGAATATTCAAGAAAGCCACGCCGCCGCCGCCGCCGCCACCGCCACCACTCCCTAAGAAATTCCATTCCTCTCTCATCACTTAAAAAGACAACATCTATGTGTCCCTCCCAATCGATGTCACCCCGGGACTACTAATCCATAGAGTCTCAATTCTTGTGGGAGTGACACGTGGCTGACTATGTGTTACGGAAGAATGATTCTCTTCCTGTCAATCTCTCTTATTATGCAAGCTAGTGGGTCGCAAGGGCAGATGGTGCCCGCGGTCGGTGTGTTTTGGAGACTCGCTCGGCGGCGTAGGGAACGACAACCACCTCGCCCTGTCCTTGGGAAGAGCAAACTTCCCACACGATCGAGTAACCTCGTGCGTTAATGCAACAGCGGAGAAGGTGGGGTTGCCAAGTTCGCCTCATTATTTATCCCTCTTTCTCAGCTCGGCTTCGGGCATATCAGGCCTAAGCGGTGTCAACTTTACCTTTGTTGGGGGCAGGAATCCTTAATCCGACAAATCCACTTGACGTAAGGATAATTAATGTCTCACATGATATATGTCCCAACTACACTGGGAAAAAAAGAAAGAAAGAAAGAAGAGAAGGCGATAAGATTTCCACATGGGACATTACTGATGCACTCGGCAATCGTCTAAACCTTTTTCTGTCAGTTATTCCTTGCAGACGCAATCGATACCTTTGTGCAAACAGGTAGGGTACTACCTTAAGGTGCAACGAGACCTCATGTGGGATCCTCTGGTGCTCAGAGGCATCTACCAAAGTCTCTGTTCGTTAACAACCGGAAGCGATGACATCGTTGCATGCTCCCAGTCATACGATCTCAGACAGGCCACTGCGCTCAAAGCCCAGCTAAAGGTACATGATATCACCCATTGATGCATGCTCATGACGGATCAATTGCACCGGCTTGTAATTATGGGACATTTCCTCTTTTTTAACGAGCGGATAATTTACTGTCACGGTGCACGTAAATTTGTGGTGGCGGGATTGCCCCCCAAATCGGGTGCTGCCCATCGCACAGGACTCGTAACAACACCAAAGGCTGGCTGGGAGGACACCAATTCCTGGAACCTCTTGTGCAGTGGGGCATTCGCATCAATGTTGCAGGAGCTGAAGTCAGGGCTAAAAGGCATGAGCTACTCCTGCTGCCATAGTTATCCTATCCCCCACAGAGCTTCATCCAGGACCCTGCAGCTTATGGTACGGCATCCCTGTCTTAGCCAACTTTTCCTCACAATAATCTTTCCTCGCGAGACTTGTACTAGATGCTGCGCAGTCTACATACATGTAGATATTCTCAGGATATGATATCGTTGTATTGGAGAGTTTGCCTGCTTGGGATAATGTATAATACTGGTCCTTCGGTGTTATAGCCGTTCCTGTGTTTTTCCTTTTTCCACTCCATCCTTCCTCATTGTACTTCAGTTCAGCTACGCCAGTGAATTTCTCACTGTTGTGGCATTTCAGGGTTTAAGGAGGTGAAAGCTGCCGGCTGTGGAGAGGGTGACCTTAATGCCCAAGTCGCATGCCTGCCTGCCTGTTTCACAGCGTTGCTCCAACAGGAGAGACCACATGTTCTGGGATCTATACCACCCCCACTGAAGCTGCAGTTCGATTGTTTGCAGACAATATCTTTGACGGCCCTCCACAGTATACTTCCTCTATAAGCGTGCAGCAGCTAGCTGCCCTCTGAGTTAAGCAGCAAACTAGTTGTTCTCTCTAAAATATTCTGTTTGTCATAAAGGTGGCTTGTAATTCAATACATGTCCTCCCCCAAATTATATTACCATTCCTTGATTTATGCTGTGTTAAACCAACTAAATTGTCTTCTTATCGACTTTCAGAAAGGAAAAAAATTACCTTATTTTCTAGGAGAAAAACCATGAAAGATGAAATATCTAACAACCACCAGAAGTGGCTATTCCTAGACCTGCATATCAAGCAGAGTCATGTACATCCATCACCTGATCCTTGATCGATGCACATTCAGCCCTTGATAGCAAAATGTTTACTGGAGCAAGGAAACAGACATAGTTCATACCTCAGAAGTTATGAAGGCAATATTTCTTCAAAGAAGCTTTTGAGGTCACCAGCTAGAGCATTGAAGGCTTGCAGTCTCTCCAGTGCACTCTGCATATAGCCACCACAAGATGAATAATTTTCAAATGGGACAGGGGAGGGTGTGGGAATTCTGCATCCTGTTTATGCAAGTCCTATTACAAGAATCACCTGGTATTGCCGATCTTGAGCCAAGATGCTCCCATTCTGCATTCGGTCAATGGCCTGATTGTTCCCAGTACAACTCAAAATTGATGCAGCTCTGTCAATAACTTCCTTTGGAACACCTGCTCAAGCAGAGGATTGCACTAAACCCTTGAAGAAACTTTTAATTGAGACCGGATGCCACAATGAGACATGTAGCAGCCATGATGTATACGTTGAGGAACATGTTTTTAGAAACTGATTGATCTACAAATGCACAAAATAAGAATGAATTCAAGGTCGCCTCATATTCCTTCTTTTTTGTACCATGGTTTATTAAAGAAAGAAGCTTCAATTAGAAATTCCATCTTTTTAGAACGGCAAGTTTGATAATCACATACAGACTGCATCATTTTTTTCCATGTTTTGATTAGCAGGAAAGATTGTTCAGAGAAAAAAAAAAAAAAGATCTGAAAGGATCCTTAATGACAATGAAGTAAGCTTCTACTCATGATGGTTGTAAAACAACTCAGCTTCATTTGTACATATTATAAATCTTCTTCGATCACCTAATTAATCCCCCCATCCAGCACACCCAGCTATAAAGCCAGGCAAGGCAAGATTTCTCATTTCAGGGACCAAGAATCTTTAGAACTATACCTGCAAGGAGTGCGCAATGGAGCCCTGGAGCAAGCATAACTGGAATGTTAGGTTCCTAGTAAATTATTGCAAATGCATCTCAGCTTCAATCATACTCATTTGTGCTTACCATAGCTAAGAAGTGTGTGTCCAGGGACTAGCCTAAACCAAATAAGGAAATTCTGTCAAAGGATGATTGGTAATATCTAAAGCTTAATCATTTATCTCTGAATGGTTAAACTAGAAAATACTGTATACATATTTTTTAATGTGATCAAGAAGAGAGGTGAATGATACCGGTAAAGAAATACAATGTCCTCAATTTCTGCAGAAGCATCTTTAGGCCTAAGCACACTCATGTTGTAGAACTTGATCCTCTCCGACTGAATTTGTCATTAATAGTCGAGCTGTGAACTCCCAAAGAGGAAAATGCAACTGCAGATGACTGAAAGGCATCTCATACCTTCAGCAAATAACTCTCATCAAGTAACTCGGTCAGGTGAGTGCATACCAAAACCTGGAACATGTCACATTCAATTTTCATTCTCTTTATTCTTGAAGAGAAACTGCAGCACTCTGCGCATGATGGCTTTTAATTTGAAATTATAAATTTGACTGAGTAATTCATACTTCATTATCAGTTCAGAATTAGTTTGTCGATACAGTTTTCAAACATTGGCCTCTCACAAATTACAGTTTCTGCAGATGATTTTTTTTGGCTGAATTCTCACAAATTATGGTTGTCACCTCTTATTTATGGGCTTGCTATTAACTTCTCAAGGATAAGAAAATTGAAAAAAAAAAAGATTAATTCAACACAAACATTACTATACAAATCAAACCAAACCTTTGGTGGTTGATTGCTCATGACAAAGTAATTTATTGCTCCGCCAAGCAGGCCAACTCCATCTGAAAACAAGTACGCAGAGCAACCATTAATAATACAAAACATTTATATGTGCCATTCGATTTAGGTGGACATACACTAACCTTCAGTAAGGGTGCCTTTCCCAAATTCATCCAACAGACATAATGATCTTGAAGTTGCATGCCTGCAAAGGTTAGATGAAGTAACAGGAACAAAAATATTGTGTTAAGTTTTGTTCCCAAATACTGAATAACCTCCAGAGCCTACTTGTTTTCCACTTTTGAACATCTGTACTGACGATGAGCATTCGAGCAGTGAAAGTAATGATTATTATTAGAGTGAAGGCAACCGTATGGAAAATAATTATTATAATGATAATGACAATTATGACAATAAGAGTTATAACATCAATAAAAGCATCCACTAAAAAAAAAAGAAGTTACGTAGATTACTCTTCCCATTTTGACATGCCTTAGCATCATGCCTACTTGATGTAAATCAATCATGAAGGTTGATTGTTCTGCAGTCATGAGTTTGCTCCCCGTTGCACAAAATATCCTGTTTAGATTCATGTGTTACCAAACTTTCACATAAATCACAGCCTGTACCATAACTGATTTATGAGAACAAGCAGTGCAACCTATCAGTCAATCCCACTGTTGCAGCATCTGCTGGTACAAAACTTCCAATATGTGCAAGAAAGACAATAAGAGCAACCTGGAAGAGACATTTTAACCAAAGTATAAAGCAAATTGCAGAAGATACTGGAACAGCCGCTCAAGCAAAATTAGACACATAAATCAGACTAAAGAGGAAATAATTTAATAATTATTTAGTGGGAAATTTGATTTTGTTGGAGGCTTGTCTAGATCTAATAGTGATAAAAGAAAGTAGCATTTCTCAAGACTCTATCATCTGACTGAATGAAAGTTTCACATACATATGATGTACCTAATACTTTTGCATCTATGCAAACTATAAGTTTATTCAACTGTAAGACTTGGATTGATGAATCAAAAAGGACTTTGGGTGCTCAATGTAAATAACCAGAGGTATCTACAAAGACAAGATGGAATTCAGAACAGGTAAACCAAGAAAATACGTATTTAACTTTTGCTTCTTTAGCGAGAAGTATATATCTTGACCTGCTTCACATAGATACTTTTGCCTGAGTAGTTGGGACCAGTAATTATATTTATCCTTTCTGAATCCAGCAAACTACAGTCAGAATAGGTTGAAGGAGCTCAGGCAATGCCATGACAAGGTATATTTTATGATTACGGTTACCATCACTAACAATCGACGTATTGTTGGGAATGAAAGTGTCAACTGCCATTTCCTGCAAAACATGCCTGGAAACAACAGGACCAGTTGTTATAAATCATACTTCTAATTCTATAAATTGCATTTTCTGAAGAATTTTCCAGTATAACGACAGTACACACCTTCCATTTCTTATATCAAGCAAATTTTCATCAGTCAGTGTAGGTCTGATGTAATTGTTTTGACGAGCAACCCATGCCAGTGACAGATAGCTTTAAACAACGTGACATTCATAGTCAGTACAATTAAATGAATGTGTGCACAACATAAATGGGATCAATTCTTATTCTAAGGACAAAAAATCCTCAGATGATTAATCTGAGGGGCAAAAAAGGATGTGTGCTTAGACAGAGCAATGGAGGGAGTAGCTGAATGGTCCTCACCAATCAAGTTCAGCTGCAAAATTCACAGAATCAAGCAGATGTGCTGAGAATACAAGCATATGTGATACCAAATCTCTGATAATTGCCCTTTCCATATCTACTTATTGATGAAATTTTTGAAAGAAAATCCATGAGAATTGACAGAATAAAGGAGAACCTTCAGAAATAAAAGTAGTTCAATGTTAGAATTATCCCAATAAAATAGTAATTCAAAGTACAAACCCAAGATTTTGTGATAAATATCTCCAAGAAGGTCATCCAGCTCTCGTGTCTTGGCAGTACGATAGAAGAATCTTTCTATATCTCCATCAACATCAGAGAACTGCATTGGCATATGATCGTTTTTCATACACATGCAGAAGATATATGCAACTGTCCCAATAAAGTCATTAACCAGATTGTTATAGTTTCAAGAATATAACTACTAACAGCTAATTCAAAATCTTGAATTCTTCCCAGTGTCGTGTCATCAAGCTTTTCCTCAAAAACACACATCAGATATCCTGAAGACAAAAGCAACAGAATTTAGTGGGGATGTCAAATCTGTTCACAAATATGCACTTCAAATCTTAGTCTTGAAATATCTTACATATAATTTCATAAGAAAGACGTAAGAAGAGTTTGGAAAGAAAAAAGAAATGAAACCAAAGCAGGAAACACAGAGAGAGAGTAGAATGATCAAACAGAACTTCATGGATACGTGCAGACTATGTCAGATGCTCCATCGAACATTATGAAGGCAACTTATCACAAAAATGTAAACTAAAAGCCTTAACCAAATTAAGAAATCAAACTACCTATTTGTTGGATATATACTATACAAGGAACAGGTCTCTCCTTCCATAGGTCAGGAAGATTGGAAAGTTCCAATGAAGAAACCTGTTAAGGACAGTCAAATAAGAAGAAATCTGTATAGGTTCAAACTCAATTTTCTGAATATAAAACTGCATTGCTGGCACCTGTTCCAAGAACTCCGGCAATTCCTCATATATTTGCCTCAGTTCGTCCAACTACACAATATGCAAACTTTTAATGGCTAGGATATTTTCAGATATCTAAATAAATGGCACACAGACTTGTAATTATCTGCATGCTACTAGTATAAGAAGTGAGCTTTTTGATAATCTCATGGTAAGAGACCCTAAGTCAATGGAAATGTGGATGCAAGCACCATCCTCTTCTACTCTGTCTCACCTCATCGCAAAAGCATTCCTTTACCATTGTCTCATAACCTTTTTCTTTAGTTCTGCTTATATCAATAACTCCGATAACCTATGAAGGAGTAAAAGTTGAGAAAGTGGCATGTGAAAGAGAAAAACTAGAAAACCTTTCACAGATATTGATTAAGTGAAGCAGAGCTATTTGGAGAACCAAAAAAGAATGTGTCCAAACTTTTATAGATGCAGAATTCCTGCTTTAGCAAATTAACCAAGATAACATAACCAAGAAGCCCTGTAACAGTGAACTGGATCAACCAAAGGGAAGGAGAACATGTAAAAGGGAACTTTTAAAATTTGTGTCACCATTAAAAATGTTTTGTGCACTTAGATAGAAACGGCTCACACTAGAAGAGACAGGGAGAAAGGTGAAGAAAAAGGATGAATGAACCTACAAAACCAGCCTAAGCCAAAAGAAAGAAGAATCAGACATATGTAGCTACTATACTCAAATAATTGCATGGTATTAGTGCATTGCAGTTGATTTCTACAAATGATATGAATCATTAATGCTCACCTTTAGTTTGTAAGATGCACAAAATAAGGATTTCTATCTTAATAACTAAAAAGAAACTCTTGAAGAGGATTACAGTTTAATAACTTTCCTATAAAGTTCTTTTCTTCTTCTAGATAACGAAGGGTTAATATTGAATTCTTCTATGATTTCATGAGGAAGGTCATGCAGATCTTTTTTTTTTCCATGAAATTGAAAGTGCGTCAGAGACATATTAACTGCAGAAAAGCAAAAATGTAAAATGTCAATATTTTATTTAGAGAAAATTAATGGAACTATTCTACTTGCAAAACTCTGATGTAGCTTATCAGATAAGCTTACCAGAAAAGCAAAAGCTTGTATGATCAAGATTTCACATTATACAAGCATTGAATATAAAGGGATGGAAACCAAAATAATGGGATGCAAGTTGTAATGGCTGTAAAGATCATCTTTCAGTTAAGAGAAAGAACAGTACAAACCAATTCATAGATATAAGCTAGCTCTGTTCCGAGGACTGAACTAGCCTGCATAAATAGAAACCAATTCAAAAGATGCACATGTGGAGACAAACAAGGGCAAGGAACTGCATATTCTATGATGTTAAGTTAGAGTTGAATTAGATTATTACCTTGTCGACGATATCCAAATTCAAAAACTTCGCATACTCCCGAAGATCATTAGTAATGCCTACTTCAAATATCTTGTTGACACGCAAGAGTGAAGAAACACTCTAAAGATCATTAATATCAGCGTCAAAAGAGAATACAAATTCCCAACCTTTGAGTTTATATTACAAGTTTATGGGGAGTTCATACTGTCAAAGATCATAAAAATAGATTGACGAGCAAAATGTGTTAGGAAAAAAGTACATAATGAGAAGTTTGTTGCTCATCAGAAGGAATAAGCAGTCCTACTGTTAATAATGACTATGGAAGACAATATAACACAACTGAGGGAATGAATGAGGCTTGCCTTCAGAAAAGATGACCAATCAGTGCTGGTGCTTATGGAGCTTGGAGAGTTAAATTTCTTCAGATGAGAGGACAAAAATTAGCTCAGTTACCTCATGTATTAGAAGCTAGAATATTTATTACAATGGAATGCAGAAAGAAACCTGAAACTTCACATTAATCGAAAATCTCAGTTTTAAAGAAAGAACTTGTTTTGGACAAAGATAATAAAAATTTTTAATTTATATTTCATTGGTTTCCATTATATAGCATGGTCATTGTAGAATTATAGGCGAAATTCCAAAGCCACAGAAATTAAGTAATTTGGTTGAGAGGGCAGAAGTAACTGTACTTTGAGTATATGCGGAATGTCCTTGACAGACTTCAAAGTTTCACATAGAGAATTCATCAGCTCTTCAGAACGAAGGAAAAATGATATCTTAATCCAGATAATGTTATGGAACAGCAGGTACTAAATTGAGATTGAAAAGAATGAGCATTGACAGAAGTAACATTAACATCTAAACGAACTGGGTGAAAGTATTGAATTACAATCTGCAAGCTGTATCAGGAACTAAGAAGGTCCAATCTTTTAACTACTTAAACGACCCTCAGTCACATAATGCAAGGAAATACATTAGTATCATTACAATATCAATATCACAGTGGCTTGCATGTACCTATTTGCAATTTTGAATTAACATGCAAATACTATTCATAGGATACAGCATCAAGACGGCGATTCAATTTTTCAAGATCTAGAATAGGCCTCAAGAACCAGCTTCTGACATGTTCAGAACCGTTTATGTTAAGGAAGCTAGAGGCCGTGCATTCAACAGTGGAATCACAGATGAGCCAAATATACCTCAGGAGACGTCGGCCCATTGTTGTTGAACACTGGGTTTAGAAAGAATCAGTCAAACATGCAGAGAGACCCATCCAGTGAAAAGATAAAAAGTAAATGCTGTGAACCTTATTCATCATGCCAAAGACGGAAAACCTGTGAGGAGAAATATCAGCATGGGTACTTTGCAAGAAAAATTATTCAACAAATATCTCCATAGTTACCCTTCTTTAGCTCTTCCAATGCCCATATAACTGGGATGTTTGTCTATCTGAAATATTTGCAATGCTTCATGAGCTGCTCCATCAAGTTTGAGGAAATTGTTTCTAACAAGGTTGATAGGGAAATTCAAGCTTGTAACAAATATTTGCTATACTGGACAAGGCAAGCAAACGGAATCAGCATAAGCAAATAACACAATGTTGTGCAGTGAAAGTCATTCCCAACCGGATACAGTGAAATCTCCATCAGGGAATCAACAGATATGGATGTATTCCCACCATCCTTATGTTCAAAGGTATCAACAACCCTTTCATTCTCCAATATTGCTAGAAGACCTCCACTTGCTCTAACTTCAACATCACTTCCCATGTCCATCATAGAGTTCAACTAGCAGTTGAAGTGGAAAGAAGACCTTCACTTAGGTCAACATAAATGCAACTATGCGAGCAAGCAAAGACATAATTGCCCAAGAGAATGGATTCAAGTGATTCCTAACATAATGAAGAATAATTTGCCCTTGGCAGACTCATTGATGGCTAACATAAATGTCTCTAAAAAGTTTGTACCATGAAAATAATGCATATCATATGAAGACAAAATGCCATGTTACAGTAGACTGGAAAATGATGAAGATACATATCCCCCCAAAAGATTTCACTGACAATGCATAAGAATCCCAAAGTTTTAACTAGACATAACTCATCAATGACAGCATTAAATAATGTTGAACAGGAGGAGTTAGACAAGCAGGTTTGATGACGAACTATACCAGTATAACAGAGGTGCAACAGTAAATGAATCTGGAACTTAGGCACTGTTTCAATGGAAGAGGGATGTTCAATTTTTAACTTACATAACTGATTCTTTCCTTGATATTTAATCCATCATCCATCCCCGTTACGCGAAGGTATATCAATCTGAAATGTTTTCAGAAAGAAAAAGAGAATTGCATAATTTAGCTGTAACATCAAATATGTCTCAGGGAGCATATGGGAAACATTGAAGTGTGACACAATAAAGTGAACTATGAGATACAAATGCTAGGTGGAACGACAGAAATGCAAGGTTTGTTGTAAAGTTAGTTCACTGATGATATATCAAAGTTGCATGAGTCATTATTTATCCAAAAATCATAATTAGCAATCAAAGCTCATGAAATTTATGAGTTAGCCGTGCTATGAAACAGTTATGACAGTAGCCTCTGGACCACCTTTCTAGGATATTCAGAAACTTGAGTTACCACGAGGTTTGAATGCCATAAACTCTGCAATAGAATTTGCCACTGAAGAACATTTTGGCATTTTGAGAGAGACAGAAATGGACACAGTATATTCAGGGCTCTTCATCCCAACCAAATGAGAGCAACCTATAAGATAAATGGAAGTAGGCATCTTCTTTATTTCCATACCTGTGCCATGCTTGCTCATAGCTAAACAGTGAACTTTTTACCAGTTTCACAGGAACCTCGCTGGTTCCATCTGCACCTCGCCAAAGATCAAGCAATATCAAAAATTAAATAATAACACAAACTGGTTGTTACAGGAGCGATCTGGAAAGGCTGCAATCAAAGAATAACGATTTAAAGGGAAAGTAGGATTAGACCACTTCTCTGTAAAGCAGCTAGGAATGATTCTTCACTTTTGGTACTTGTATAGATAACAATGGGCTTTGCTTGATATTTAACTGGGCAAATAAGAAATAGGATATAGATAGATCTAACTTTTATAGATAACATGAGCTAAGGCACTGGTTTAAGTAAAGCTTCTAGAAGCAACAGGGGACAGCTGTTGATTTAGATCGTTGACTATTCTGTAGCAAAACAGATTAGGAACCATATATACACATCATGTTAGAAGCTTGAGAACCAATAGCTTTTCATGTGTACTTTTTCGTGCTATAAAACAGATGACATATTTAAGTATATGTTAACTTATGAAAATGCATACCCAGATCAATCATGGGAAAATCTGATGTCCTATCTTCCCACAGTTCCAGCACATTAAGTTGGCGGATGCTGGAGTCGTAGTATGAAACTCCGATGCTGGGAAGAAATATTCAAACTCTTAGGGTTCGTATTTTCCAGAAGAGAACTGTAAACCAAAAGTAGAATTGCCATATATTGTAAGTTATCTTGTTCCGGCCTTAATTATCTTGGAAATTTTGGTTTCAATCCGCATTACAATTTGTACGTATAAATTATTTTACAAAAGGCAAAAGAAATTCACCGGTTACCCTGGAGAATGCTTGCCATATAAACCTGCATTTTCAAGTGCAAAAAGTTCATCGACTTGACACGTTGCAAGGGAACATATGGCACATGTCATAAAGAAGAGGCGGCTATTTTGATAATTGCATCCAACTCTCAATATATGGGACTACAACTTTCTCAATATAGTTGTTAGACATATATGGCTATCAGAACAGATGGTATGACTTCGAGAACAATCACTTAAATAATGCATGAAAATGATAAGAACAGGCTGGTAAAAGTTATATCAGGTAACAGATTACTGATATTCACAATTTTATACAGCTGAACTCAGTTAGTCGGATTCCATCTCGGAAAATGTCTCCTCCACACGCTAAATAAGGTGCTGGATTGGATGGATTTTGTAAGGTCAGGTGAAGTTTATGTTCAGCTAAGCACTTAGCTTTTCTGACTCTACATACAGAGCCTAGACTGACTTCTGTGGAACCAAACGGCGATTAATAGATCGAACAGACGAAATGAATCTGCAATGCATGATCAACCTGAGGCGCAGCTTCCGTTTCGTCCACTTCCTCCATCTGAATGAAGCGGCGGCCAGATGACGAGCTCGTCCACCTGTGTTTCTTCTCTGAGCTCTGAGCTCTGAGCTCGTACACACTGTGATCTCTACGCTACGCTGTACTGCTAGTATTGCCAGCAGAGAGACGTTCGGAGAGAGTGCGAGCTGATGATTTGAACAAAAGGCCGGGATGCCGAATCTGATGGTTTATATAGGTGTCTCTCCCCGGGGAGAAGACCGAACTGCATGCTCCTATTCCCAGTCCTGAAAATCGAAACAAATATTATATTTTTGTAATAAATAAATAAAACGAATAATCGGGAAACCCGTGGGTCCCATCAATCTCCAGCCCCATTTTGGACCATTTAACTACAAAGAGCCCATGAAGAAATGGACCTAAAAGCCCAACAAAAAGTGCCACGGTACAAATGAAGCTCATGCGCCTAAAACGGGTAATAAGAACATGGAAATGAGGAGAAGAGGGTCACATTTGCTTGGAATTAAATTTAAAATCCTTAAATTCTAAGAGATGGGAAACATCACTACAGCAACACCCATAATTTTTAAAACCGGACTGGGCCGGGAACCGGTCAAGGTATGGGTCCATGGGTTCCTAGGTCGGACCGGGGGTTCAATGGATTGAACCGCATGTTTAATAAATAATATTAATAATATAATATTCCAATAAATTGATATAATATTATAATTTAATTATGATTTATAATCAAAATCATTAATATAATTATAATGTTAATCCCAAATTCAACATAAAATATAAATATGAGTCTAGTAAAATAAAATAAGTATATTATAATATGTTTTTATTTTAAAATTGGCCGGTTTACTCATCGGTTCAATAGGATTTATTGGTTCAAGTGAGAACTGGCCGATTCAATTGAATTTAACCTTATTTAAATAATAATTGGATTTTTTGTAAGAACCAAACTGGGTGAGTGGTCGGTTCCCGATCGAACCGGCCGGCCCAGTTCGGTTTTAAAAACTATGGCAACACCTCTTTCCCGATATCAGAAGGACAATGGTACTAATCGTGCCTTGCTAGGCCGTCATATCAATAGTAATTGCTAAAATCTTGGTAAGTTAGGTTAATCCAAATTCAATAACAGGTAAATAAGATATGAGATTATATTAATCAGTTTATAATGTAATTTTAAAAATTGGACCGAGCGATTGAACCAACACCCAATTGCCTTTTTAAATAGGTCAACTCCGGTTGAATTGATCGATTTCTGATCCAATTGGTAAATCTAATTAACATGTAAAAAATGGACTGATTTAAAATTAAAAAATAAATATATATTATAATGTACTTATTTTATTTTACTATATTTTTATTTATATTTTATGT